>KZ069624.1:14366-29646 GCA_002091845.1 Anopheles cracens
ATAGGCAAATCCGAACTATAAGAGCGAGGAGTATACTGCGAATCTTTACGGGCATATCTGTTGGGCTACATTCCTTTAGTGTCCTTTATTCTGTTTTATATTCTCGCCCTAATGCATACAGTATCAACTTGTCGTTTTTTATTCGCAACCTTTTTTAACCCAGTCGTAGGATTATACTACAACCAAATTAAAAATGCGGTCGTACGACGCACCGATCAGTGCCGGAGGTAGGTTGCGTGCAGTCGGTTCCCTCCACAGCCGCCGTAAGCCGCCGTTCGTAATATTCGCATTTCACTTTCTGTTTGCACAAGAAGCGAGTTTTGTAGCTTTACAAATAGCGGCCACTAGAGCAGGAATCGGTTGGGAATCGCTTACTTAGCATCGGATTGCAGAAGACTTTTTTCATTAATCGCACCGTTTGATTTCCATCCATCGTTTCGCATAATGATTTACAATCGCCCGGGGAAGGTGAGATTATGGAAACTTATTCTTTGCGATTCTGCTTGGCATCCCACTGCTGGCGGAGCAGTTATTTCACCGTCAATCGTTTCTTTCTTATAATCGTTATATCGTATTTTTCTCATTCATTTCCTACCCCGACTCCACCAAATGCTCCAACCAACTAGAGAACGGATAGACAAAAAACTGAATCAGAGAACGTTTCCTACCTTCGCAAGGAGGTGGCAGGATGGGAAAAGATAAGTGTTTCCGCACACACGCGAGGGTGAACGCAAAAGTATCCTTGTTGGATCAAACGGATTCGTGGCGCCGAGGAACTTTTCATCATTTCGACACTAATTACACATTTCATTATCTCTCATTTACGTCCTCAACTGATGCACTGATAAGCTGACCATGCAACTATACAATGAATAGTACTAGTCCTGCACAGCGGAAGTAACTTACCAATGCCGCTATTCGATTCCACTCAACGAGACCGCAGAAGGAAAGGTGTTCTCATAACATCTCATCATCGCGGCAATAATGCCTAGCGAAGATTTTCGTCGATGTCTTTTCCATTCGCAATGAATGGAGTGATGAAAGCTGAGCGAAAGCCATCACAGCCTTCTCCGCGGGCTTCACGGGGTACAGCCAGTGCGCGGTACACGAGACGGCACAGGAAGACTGATGAGTCCAGGAAAGCCATCGTCGTAAGGACGTAACATCTCGGTATCGGAAAATGAAGAAAAGTCTCTATTGATGACTTTTTCCGCCCGTAGGCGAAGGCGCCGGCTAAGGTGTGGCAGGGTACTGCTCACGCCAGGAAGAAGTATTTGAAAATAAATCAAAAAGCGACGGTTTCTTCTTCGCTGGCGCTACAGGACGACGGTTCACTCATTTCATCCGAAGGCGCTAGTTAAACAGCGTTGGCGGCGGCACCCGAATCGATCTGCAGACAGTTTCATCCCCATTGGAGCGAACGGATAGCAGCGCTCGGAGGCAAATATGCGCGCACGGTGTAAGCAGAACCATCCCAGTATCGGATGATGAAAGAAACTTTTCCTCGCGTGGCCATAGAGTTTGGAGGAATAATTTTTGGAAGCTTAAACTATGTTTGATTTTGAACATTTTGTTTGTAGAGATTCGCAGAGATTCCTGAGTTACGTCATATTTTCAGATGACCAGTTGCTCTTAAATGGCTTCTCTGTGTATTTTTTCAATGTGTATCGACATTGATATTTTCTCATAAAAGCTACAGCCAATCTCAATGTTCTTTTAAGTGCAAGATATGCAGCATCTTAAATTTTGCAGTAGTATCATACATTTTGTGTGAAAAATGCGACTCAAGTGTCTAGTGTAGTGGTAATAAAATTCGAAGTACTCGAATAGATGTCACTCTCAGTTTTACTTCATCCTTTTATCCGCCATACTTTCGATACAATTACTTGCTTTACATAACGCATCAATCAAACCAGCCCCGAATATTTGGAATCCCGTTGTCAACTAAATGATCAAATTGATTGCGTTTCATTCTTATCCGCATACACCTTTGCCAGCATGACAGCAGTTTGTTAAATCGACTAAAAACCAACAGCCGCTCATAAAGTGTAGGACGTTCTAACCATTCACTTAGCGCACCGGCAGGAGTTTGTTTCCATTGTGTGATCTCGTGTGTGTGTGTTTTTTTTTTGTATTCCATTTGTTTTTTTTTACTACCCCCGGTCAAAAGTCAGTCATATCCTGCTGCAAGTGGGTACGTACGATGAGCGCAGTCCTTTGGAAGGAAATAAAGCCATTTGTCTGTAAGCTGGTAAATGGAAATTGCTCTGACCGCTTCCATAAACAAGCCCGACGCGAATCCCGTGCGTTAGGGACATAAAAAATCCCTCCCTCCGTTTTTCTCACCATCGCGTCGCGTCGCCTGCTACGATGAGCTGGTGAAGGCTGCCCGCCGCCCAGCTTGCGGTTGCCCGGGAGGGCGGTCGGTTTGCATCCATCTAGAAGTGAATGTTTTCCGCTTGTACACGAGTTTATATGGGACGGACGTATGCATAGGTAGGTGTGTGTGAGTAACTACGTGGATGCATTGCCGGTGCTGCTCGGCCCAAACGTAAAAAACTACACGAAAAACCCATCACTACGCCGTGTGACACTCTGGCCGAACAAGAATCTCGGCCTCTGTTTACGTGTGCGGCGCGTCGTGCGGGCAAGCGTGTGCCGTTGCCGGTCCTCTGGGCTGGTCGGTTTTACTGTTTAATCAACAAACAAAAATAAACGGAGACAAACATGCTCCAAACATGGTCCGGTATGAATCAAGAGGCTTGCTGTAGCTTGCACATCCGTACAACATTGTCGGTGGGACAAAGTCAAAGGATTGCGAAAATCGATAGGAAAGCTGTGATTTGTTATTCAAGAGCAAAAATGATTGCATTGATCGGTCAATCGTGAACAATGTTAAAGTTTTTAAATTATGGAATTAGAAATTAGAGGTAAGCGAAATGAGTACTATTTTAAATATAAAAAATGAGCAACATTTAATTACAAACCTGAACCAGTCACGAGTGTTTTTTCCAATCAATCTAATAATTTTCCCATAAACCAATGTTTATTTCATTTCATGATTTTCTATTCTAGATCGTTTGCTCTTTGCTTCCACTTCATCATCGGCACACTTCCATACATTCCATACACGAATGAGCAGCCCAGTGACAGAAGATTGCACCCGCAAAGTGCATCGAACTGGAAGAATATTTTCTCCGCGCGAATTAATTTCTCATAAATGACATTTCGATGCCATGAATTTTCAGCCGAGATTCATTTTTACCGATGCCATCATTTCGCTTATTCGCTCATGAAATTTGATTAACAAAGTTGAAATAAAAAAATAAGAAAGAATCGGTAGTTTCACTCTATTATGATGATAACCGCGTATATGATAATGTTGGTGGAATTTCCATACCCTAATTGGGTGGTTTGCCGTGGACCGACCGACACTACGAGACCGGGTAGGGCAGGGATAGCATACACCACGTGAGCGTTTGTGCGAGCGAGTGTGAATGCAAAACGGTGTGGCCAGTGCCACCGGTGGTCGTAAAAAATCCGATAATTTATACGACATGACACACAATTGCAGAAACATATCAATTTTTCACTCTTCACTCCGCCGCGCTGTATCGGTTAGTCGCGGCCGCGTTTATCTCATTGCGAAGCCCGTTCCACGCACAGCGTTTGCCATCTGCGTGGACGATGTCACTAAATAATTATTTTAATATTAATTTTTGACATTATATTCATCATGGACGGTGGCGTCACCGCGCGGTGATGTTGAGGCGATAAAAATGTAGCTTGTAGTTATTTTTTATTTAATCGAAACGCGCTTTTTCTGTGCAAAGCAATCGCGGCACTGCGCGTCTCTTCCTATTGTTACGGATTAAAATTGGCTCGAACCGCTAGTTTGTGCCAGTCATTTAAAGTGAAATTGTGTTTAATTAACGTGTACACGCCTAACAAACTGACGCTTGAACCAATGCCGAGCGCATAATTCGTTTCGTTTTGCTGTGGCTGTTTTAGATCAGCTGAACAGAATGTTAATTAAATGTGAATAATGACACCTGCTCATAAAATCCATTTGCTTGATTCGTCAACGAACGAACAAGTCAAGACATAATTGTCCACCAACGTTATACCTTAAAATAATAAATGGAAACTTATTGTACTATAACACAGATTAAGCAAAGGTGTCTTTTATAGCATAAGCCACAATGCTCCACCATTCCCATCGTTTGTCTTTGTGATGCCAACCGTCGATAGGGGAACATGTGTCTTGTACCGGAAAGTATACACCTGTGCAGTAACGCTACAGGGCTTCTAACGTATGCGCCGCTGTTTGCTGATGGCCAGCTATGATTCATTCCTTCCGTATTTTGCATACACTTTTTGCGCCCATGTCTTCCTCACCCGACACTGTACGATGCTTTCGCGTGGTCGTAATTTGAAATGGCTAGGTGAAACATTAGCTGCCACATGTCCTCGCTGGCTTAACGGCCTCAAAAAAGCCCCATGTAGGTTTCAAAATTTCCGTCCAGGTACAAGCGGCGCTTTTAAATTGCGCCAAGCCCTCGCCGGGCGGTGTTTATGTTTGTAGGTATTTTCGTTCCTTTTTTCGGCTGTTTCGAACCAACCGAAATATACTGCTGATAACATTTGACCGCATAAATTACAGGTCGGCGTATATTTCGGTAGTAAATTACGGGCTATCGCAAATTGAAACACTCGTGCACCGTGGCCGCGCAATGGATGTCGTAGATGAAGATTGCAGTTTTGAAAAATTGCTTTATTATTTACTACCCTGTCTGTCTTTTGCGCCGTTGAAGCGAGCGCTAAGCGTTCGGCAAACGCTAATGGACTAGGCACATTTGCGGCCAATTTCGTTATTTTAACTCGCTCTAGCGTGCATACACACTGCTGACAGTCGTAAAGTATGTCTACTTCCTAATGCTTGTGCCTCGTTATCGACTGTATTGCAATTTGGCGAGCAGGAGAGCACGTCGATTAACTAAATCGGGAGTGCTGACGAGGATTTAGGGCGTTGGTCATAACTTTATTTTAGTTTCGACAAAACTACATGTCGTTGGTTTTTAGATCTTAAAAGGTGTACTTGAAATTACCGGCACATTTAAAATAAAATTTCAAACGTCTTTTGATTGCTTTCAAATAGGATTACTTATATCAATTGTTATGCGAAATTCTTAGAGCTTGCGTGTATCAACTTGGATAGAAAACCAATCCTATATTCAATGTTGTCAACATGAGTTATACTGTTTGTTTGAAAATATGCCGATAAAGAATAACTAGTTTCGTTGTAGTTGGTAGTCTCGCCGATTAAATTTGCCTTGGATCTGGTTACTTTCGGACCTGGTTGATTTTACAGTGGAGAAAATTTACCAGAAATAGTCCGATTTTTCAGCAGATATTCATTAATATATTCATAAAGGATAAAACATTATAATGGTACTAAACTATGATGTATTTATATGGTATGATTCCATACGATGATTAGCGTTTTTGTCATATATGATAGCATATGAAGTTTACAGCTGGGATCAACGTAACATGGCTTAACAATAACCTGTTTAATGAGAATAAAACGCATAAACACATTTATACAATCACTATTACTATTTTAAACCATGGGCCAAATTGGACCGTGAAACACAACTATTTGACAACTTATTCAAATGATTAAATAAGTTGGCAAATAGTTATGTTAAATAGTTATGATTTTTTTTTACAGATTAAAGAAAATTCATTCAAACATATACGCAGTTTAAAACGACCTTCATTATCCACAAATATAAAAATTACTGTTTGTATTGTCATACGAGCTTTTGTAATGTTGAAAAGAAATTACCTTAAGCTGTCGTTTTATTCTAAGGTAACAGGTGCTCCTATTATGTTACACGCCGTACAGCGTAGCTAAGCAATTTGTTCTTTATTTTCCCTATTAAAACATGTTTTTCTTAAAAAAAAACTTTTGATTCACTTATGATCAATCATCAATTCAACATCATTCATCAACAATTTACCTAAAATGCACGTTTAGTTTTTATGAAATATATTTTCAGAAAACATAATTCAATTATTATTAAACGTTTAAATAATCTTAACTAGTTCTAGGGTGTTTAAACCTGCCTAATGATAATGATATAGGCGATTGTTATCGTAGTTGTACACAAACGTTCCTATACTTTCAAACAAAAATCAATTCAATCTGAACCCTTCACCCGCCGCTGGCTGGTCATTTGTCAAGAGGCTACAACCTTTATATGCCTACTCTCTGCTTGACTCAGGCTCACAGACTTTGCTCGAATCATCGCTGAGAGCGACGATCTATCTTGATTAAACTCTTTCCATAATTGTTTTCAATTTCTCCAGCTCGCCAGACGATGCGCCACGGTTCAGGTCAATTCGGTAAGCGCGTAGTGCTTCGGCAGCCTAGGCCTAAAAGCGTCAGCAAAGATCGGATTCTGATTCTGGCAACATCAATAAAAACCAGAGAAAAAACTCACTCTAAACGTCTGACTCACCCCCGGATGAAGGATTTGAGAAAAAATGAACTCCACCGATTGTTGTTTCGTGCATCCGTCCATCCGTGAGTGAAAAAGAACACAGCCTTTTTTCGTAGCGACGAATAGAAAAACGATAATACTTGACTGTGATAAATTAACGTTATTTCTTGCAGTACGCTTTAAGGACGGACAAAACTCTTTTGCCAGCGTATGAACGGAACCGCTCAAGTTGCGGCATACACATCGATACGGTAAATTAATACCAACCAAACGAAAATGTTAAAAATTAAACAAAAAGTAGGAAAATGTGTTCTGTGTTATTTATTTTGACAATGATAAGAAACTTGTTTCGAACGTAGCATAGAATATATACAAAATATGGTATTACGTCAACTGGTAACACCATGCAACTTTAGGGCAACTGAATATGCAAGTTTTAGATGCCGAGCATATGTTTATGTAATTGCATACAAATTTTAATTAAAATGTGGCGTGTCACCTTTTATGCTCTCTAGATAGGCAACCGAATATGAACCATCGTTAGCGTTCTCTTATTGAAAACAACAGCATTCCTGTGGCGACTGTTAGCATGAAAGGCAAGCAAACTTCTTCACTGTTGCGTGTAATGAGATAAACATGAGGCACCAAAATTCAGCAACATGCAATTTCCCAGCGCACTGATGTAACAAGTCCAAAGGGAACCCCCCAAGGCCCCCTTTCGGCAGTGAGACTGGGCACAATCCTGAACGACTGTTTTGACTCATAGCGGCACACGCGCATGCACAAACACCCATGAAAATCCGCTGCGTTCGGTGGATCGTCAGTTTCGAGTCTAAGCCTAATAAATTTGAACGCGCTTTTGTGCATGCAACATTACCCGGAAGCCACCGGGAGGCGTCTTTTGCGTGCGTATTTTGCAGCGTCCCAAACTGCCGGAGCAGGAGTTGCGTTTCGCAGATAGTGAAATATCAATCAATATTCGCACCACGATAGCAAATTGCTGCATGGACGATGGATTTTCAAAACGATAGCAATAGCGTTTTTGAGATATTTCACCGCCGTCAGCTTCAATCAGTCATGTCACAACGCGGAATGTAGCTACACTGGGTTTGTCCTTTTTATCGTACAGCAACAAGCATTGCGGATGTTTCAGTTACATTTTTCGTCGTCGGCTCAGAATATTTGGTTTTACATCTACTCGGTATTTCATAACTGCCAATGTATTGTAATATTGCGATCTGCGTGATAGTCTGATGTATTGATAGCAAGTTTATTTATGTTAAATGCCTATGATCACAGGTTTATAGAGTTTTAAAAGCGGTTTTGCTTGTTCAAATGTAAGAAACAAAATTTCTCACTCGATTTAAACACAAATAATCTTTATATAACTGCTGATGTTAATTTGAAGCACTTTTTCGTACATTTAATTTGATTTTGGATTTTGTTAGTATGCAACGCAAAATTAACGAATTAATATGTGTTTAAGTTTTGCATAAAAGATTATCGTTAAGCGGTATTATTATTATTTTTTTATAATAGCATTTTACTATTTTTAAACTTTCCACTTCTTGTAAATACACCGTTTTAGTTCACAATTTCTCATAATCGAACACGCTGGTTATTAGTGTAGAAGCGTGTTTTGTGCCTCAATTTCAACATCACTGTAACTGGATCGTGGAAAATTATCAGCCAGCACACCACTGGGTAGATTCTTTTCAGCTTTCCGGCTCTACCTTTTTCCGCACCAATCATGCATGCTGCAGGGACCCTTTGTATGCGTTCGCTTGCGCCGATGCACACGACCGAGCGAGCCTTGGTGCTCGATAGTGCATCTCATCTGTAGATTTACATTCAATCTATGCACCATTCGCTGATGCTCATGGAGCAGAAAATAGCAAAAACGCATTTTATGCTTGTCGGTGCTTCCGTTGGCAGGCTGAGGTATAATCATGAGTTGTTATTTTATGGCCGTGCGTAGGTTTCTGCATTTTTTCCTCAATACCTTGCAAGTTACCAGGTTGTAAGTTACGCCACTTAACAGGTAAACTTTGGACTGCCTTTTTATTCTTTCACCCATGCATCATCATATTGTGCAACTTCTGGTGTTCTAATAAACGAAGACGATTAGCACGCACGCAACCAGACGTAGCTGCATCATCACGGGTGTCAAATTTCATAATGGCACGCAGTTGCGTGTTTCACCATTTAGTCCTAACGATGCTCTAGGCGGTATGTCCCGGGCACATCCTTTCACCGGGACGTTTCGTGCGCAATAGGAATTTTGATAATAAAAGAATGTGTCAAGCATGAGTGAGATAAGCTATTGCCGTATTAAAATCAATATCCATCCCAGCATTTATGATATGCCGTAGCTTATGTCGGCTTTGTCACTATCAACACTTGAACCCAGGGCTCCCACGAGCCTTATTCACGACTCTTTCTTCTTGGTCGATGCATTTTGTGACCACTCGACGATCCATGCACCGCGTGGGAGGAAACTCTGGACGGGCTGGTGGGAAAACGGCTGTGCCTGTGTGCCAGTTCCAGAGGTTACCGGAGCTTCATGCATTTCAGATAGTCTCTTCCCAGGCGGCGCTTCATTCTGGCATGGCTGCATTTATGAGCGTTTTGCCGGGCGAAAGATATGTTTATTCATGAGAAATGAGCTTCAGTGTATGAAATGTGCATGAAGGCCTTTTTCACAGTGGACCATGTGGGATAAAAGATCAGTCGGAGGTCGGTGCCAACGAGCGCTCGCTGTTCGACGAGAATGTCCTAGTGGCTCCCTGGAACCCACACCGAATTCACGCTGGCCATCGAATCAACGAGTTCACAGGATGGCACCGTGCTGAAATCCCTCGGTCGGCTTCATTCCGACGCCGACCGAACTGTTTGTTGCCCCGTGCGTCCGGAGCGATTTTTCCAATTTGAAATATTTTTCGGCTGATCTCAAACAAAACCTCCCTTGCTACTGATGCGAGTCTTCCGGCGTTGCGATTTAAAGTTCCCGGTCGGTGGAGGGAACCGTTTTTGCACTGACAACAAACTTCCACACAACATACATACAGCGTTTTTTTGTCTTTTTCTCTCCCTTCAACTGCCATCATACCCGGGCCGCAGCTTATATTTATGTACGTCATCTGGTCCCTAGGATAATCGTTTCTTTCTATCAACACTTCTCCGCCTACTGGCGTACACCGTAATGGTTTTATTCTTCTCTCCGCTTTGTGGGTTGAATGGCACACATTTGCCGCCTTTCGGTGACGGAGAAAATGGAACCAGAGCCGAGATTTGTTGGCAGAGGTCCAACATTCTTAATAATACACAATTTCCTCTCACATTAGACAGCAAATGTCTTCGAACGTGGCGTGATATTTGAACTGAATTGAGTTCATTCCGACGGTATTGATGATTATTTCTTCCTGCTTTGGATTGTACGTGTACCGTGCGCGATGTTTTAGCAGAAGTGAAAAATTCTACGGAACTGAAGCACAATTGAAACAGTTAGAAACAATAGAGTAAAATAATTTAATTCTTACAAATACAATGTGACGCGTATTATGTGCATGTACATAGGACGGGAGAAATAGTAGTGAGAATACAACTGGAAATAGAATGGCTTAGTGAAACAATTGTCTACTGAAGCTCGTTTATTTATAAAAGTAAATGAATTTTTCATGTTTTTGACATTGCTACTTATTGCTATATCATAGCAAACTTTGCATGTTCAAAGTGGTACAAAAACATCGTAGCAGTCATTGCACAAAGTCAGTTGGAATATATGTACATAATTTTGCATCCATTCTTGAACAGTTCCCAGAGTTACATGAATTCGATCCTCTTAATCATGAAATCCTTCTTCCCATTCTTGAAATGCTCACGCACGGCTTTAGAGCTCTGTTTAACGTGTCAGATTGAATGAGGGAATTGTATCGACTCGTTCGAAGTCGATCTTTGAACTACACATAATAACCGCTTCAAGAATAGTTGGAACGACTTAAAGATTGCGTCGATTCACGCGTGTAGCTCTTGAAATTTTTCGGAAATTCTGAATACATGAAACATGAATGTGGGTTGTTGCAGCAAAGTTGCCAAAAATAATTTGAAAATTTAGAAATAATCTCAAGTATTTTCCTTGTTTTACATTTCTGTTAAATTAAAAAAGACATTATAAGTATGGTTACACTTTGAAAGCATACATTACCGAAACAAAAGGCATGAAATGTATTAAGTAAAACTGGATAGATGCTTTTCCAATGTGTACTAGTTCAAATTCGTTATTATATGTACTTGATTAATTAATTTAGTTTAAAAATTATTCTGCAAAACTGATCTGGGATCACTTGGACCTGATTGATCTCGTGAGTCTTGCTAGAATCGTGACCATGTAGAACTATGCATTTATATGCTTAATTTGAAAATTTTGTTTCAAAAACATTATTTTGCAAATGGCATATATATCTTTAATTATGACTGGTTTTACATTTCAACAAATAATAAAGAATTGGTGCAAAATAAACGTTCTTCATTCATTGAAATGCAAAACAACCCCTTTTCAATCAATGATTCATAATAATCATGTCTCGCATCAACTGCAGCGGAATACCTCGTCCTGTCGGCTAAAACAGTTGTGGTGTAGTGTTGTTCAGTGGCCGGAAAAAATATATCATTGTCTACTTAATCATGCATCAATCTGGAAAATTACGTCCTACCACCATTGCCCTGCATTACCGCTTGGTCCGTTTTCTGCATGTGCTGCACCTACAACCGAGTGATGGAACTGCGATGCTTCGCGCAACCCGTGCTGTTGCGTTGTCATCCATTGTGTTGCGATGTTGTTACTTCTTTTTCTTGCACTACGCCAGCGCAAGGTACGAGGAACTGCGCGGGCGTGCATTCGATCCAACCGATCCTGCGCCAGCATCCGCCCCGTTGACGAGCGATGACGATGGCATGGATACAGCCGATGGGTTTCGAGATTGCACCGATGCGACGAGACCAGCGCATCCTGCATTCTCGGTTCGATTCATTGTGTAGAAGTCAATAGGCGAACGTTGCCCGGCGCAGCTAAGGAAGCGCCGGTAATATGACAAGGCACCTCGATTGGAAAACATAGGACCGTTCTTGTAAGCGATGTGGTGGGAAGGGACCGACCGGGACGTCGGGCCAGGCCGCTTTTACAGAACATCGATTGCAAAAATAACAAACGTTGCCAGCGCGCAGCACCGACAAGCATAAAATGCGTTTTTGCTATTTTCTGCTCCATGAGCATCAGCGAATGGTGCATAGATTGAATGTAAATCTACAGATGAGATGCACTATCGAGCACCAAGGCTCGCTCGGTCGTGTGCATCGGCGCAAGCGAACGCATACAAAGGGTCCCTGCAGCATGCATGATTGGTGCGGAAAAAGGTAGAGCCGGAAAGCTGAAAAGAATCTACCCAGTGGTGTGCTGGCTGATAATTTTCCACGATCCAGTTACAGTGATGTTGAAATTGAGGCACAAAACACGCTTCTACACTAATAACCAGCGTGTTCGATTATGAGAAATTGTGAACTAAAACGGTGTATTTACAAGAAGTGGAAAGTTTAAAAATAGTAAAATGCTATTATAAAAAAATAATAATAATACCGCTTAACGATAATCTTTTATGCAAAACTTAAACACATATTAATTCGTTAATTTTGCGTTGCATACTAACAAAATCCAAAATCAAATTAAATGTACGAAAAAGTGCTTCAAATTAACATCAGCAGTTATATAAAGATTATTTATGTTTAAATCGAGTGAGAAATTTTGTTTCTTACATTTGAACAAGCAAAACCGCTTTTAAAACTCTATAAACCTGTGATCATAGGCATTTAACATAAATAAACTTGCTATCAATACATCAGACTATCACGCAGATCGCAATATTACAATACATTGGCAGTTATGAAATACCGAGAAGATGTAAAACCAAATATTCTGAGCCGACGACGAAAAATGTAACTGAAACATCCGCAATGCTTGTTGCTGTACGATGAAAAAGACAAACCCAGTGTAGCTACATTCCGCGTTGTGACATGACTGATTGAAGCTGACGGCGGTGAAATATCTCAAAAACGCTATTGCTATCGTTTTGAAAATCCATCGTCCATGCAGCAATTTGCTATCGTGGTGCGAATATTGATTGATATTTCACTATCTGCGAAACGCAACTCCTGCTCCGGCAGTTTGGGACGCTGCAAAATACGCACGCAAAAGACGCCTCCCGGTGGCTTCCGGGTAATGTTGCATGCACAAAAGCGCGTTCAAATTTATTAGGCTTAGACTCGAAACTGACGATCCACCGAACGCAGCGGATTTTCATGGGTGTTTGTGCATGCGCGTGTGCCGCTATGAGTCAAAACAGTCGTTCAGGATTGTGCCCAGTCTCGCTGCCGAAAGGGGGCCTTGGGGGGTTCCCTTTGGACTTGTTTCATCAGTGCGCTGGGAAATTGCATTTTGCTGAATTTTGGTGCCTCATGTTTATCTCATTACACGCAACAGTGAAGAAGTTTGCTTGCCTTTCGTGCTAACAGTCGCCACAGGAATGCTGTTGTTTTCAATAAGAGAACGCTAACGATGGTTCATATTCGGTTGCCTATCTAGAGAGCATAAAAGGTGACACGCCACATTTTAATTAAAATTTGTATGCAATTACATAAACATATGCTCGGCATCTAAAACTTGCATATTCAGTTGCCCTAAAGTTGCATGGTGTTACCAGTTGACGTAATACCATATGTTGTATATATTCTATGCTACGTTCGAAATATGTTTCTTATCATTGCCAAAATAAATAACACATAACACATTTTCCTACTTTTCGTTTAATTTTTTAACATTTTCGTTTGGTTGGTATTCATTTAGCGTATCGATGTGTATGCCGCAACTTGAGCGGTTCCATTCATACGCTGGCAAAAGAGTTTTGTCCGTCCTTAAAGCGTACTGCAAGAAATAACGTTAATTTATCACAGTCAAGTATTATCGTTTTTCTATTCGTCGCTACGAAAAAAGGCTGTGTTCTTTTTCACTCACGGATGGACGGATGCACGAAACAACAATCGGTGGAGTTCATTTTTTCTCAAATCCTTCATCCGGGGGTGAGTCAGACGTTTAGAGTGAGTTTTTTCTCTGTTTTTTATTGATGTTGCTAGAATCAGAATCCGATCTTTGCTGACGCGTTTAGGCCTAGGCTGCCGAAGCACTAAGCGCTTACCGAATCGGCCTGGACCAGGGCGCATCGTCTGGCGAGCTGGAGAAATTGAAAACAATTATGGAAAGAGTTTAATCAAGATAGATCGTCGCTCTCAGCGATGATTCGAGCAAAGTCTGTGAGCCTGAGTCAAGCAGAGAGTAGGCATATAAAGGTTGTAGCCTCTTGACAAATGACCAGCCAGCGGCGGGTGAAGGGTTCAGATTGAATTGATTTTTGTTTGAAAGTATAGGAACGTTTGTGTACAACTACGATAACAATCGCCTATATCATTATCATTAGGCAGGTTCAAACACCCTAGAACTGGTTAAGATTATTTAAACGTTTAGTAATAATTGAATTATGGTTTCTAAAAATATATTCCATAAAAACTAAACGTGCATTTCAGGTAAATTGTATACAATACGACGATTGATCATAAGTAAATAAAACCTTTTTTTTTAATAAAAACATGTTTGAATAGGGAAAATAAAGAACAGATTGCTTAGCTACGCTGTGCGGCATGTAACATAATAGGAGCACCTGTTACCTTAGAATAAAACGACAGCTTAAGGAAATTTCTTTTCAACATTCAAAAACGTATGACAATACCAACAGTAGTTTTTATATTTGTGGATAATGAAGGTCGTTTTAAACTGCGTATATGTATGAATGAATTTTCTTTAATCTGTAAAAAAAATCATAACTATTTAACATAACTATTTGCCAACTTATTTAATCATTTGAATAAGTTGTCAAATAGTTGTGTTTCACGGTCCAATTTGGCCCATGGTTTAAAATAGTAATAGTGATTGTATAAATGTGTTTATGCGTTTTATTCTCATTAAACAGGTTATTGTTAAGCCATGTTACGTTGATCCCACCTGTAAACTTCATCTGCTATCATATATTTAGCGTTTTAGCGTTTTTGTATCTGCTATCATACAAAAACGCTAATCATCGTATGGAATCATATTATATGGTCAAAATAACATCATAGACATCATAGTTTAGTACCATTGTAACGTTTGATCCTATTAATGAATATCTGCTGAAAAATCGGACTATTTCTGGTAAATTTTCTCCACTGTAAAATCAACCAGGTCCGAAAGTAACCAGATCCAAGGCAAATTTAATCGGCGAGACTACCAACTCCAACGAAACTAGTTATTCTTTATCGGCATATTTTCAAACAAACAATATAACTCATGTTGACAACATTGAATATAGGATTGGTTTTCTATACAAGTTGATACACGCAAGCTCTAAGAATTTCGCATAACAATTGATATAAGCAATCCTATTTGAAAGCAATCAAAAGACGTTTGAAATTTTATTTTAAATGTGCCGGTAATTTCAAGTACACCTTTTAAGATCTAAAAACCAACGACATGTAGTTTTGTCGAAACTAAAATAAAGTTATGTCCAACGCCCTAAATCCTCGTCAGCACTCCCGATTTAGTTAATCGGCGTGCTCTCCTGCTCGCCAAATTGCAATACAGTCGATAACGAGGCACAAGCATTAGGAAGTAGACATACTTTACGACTGTC
>KZ069627.1:0-23400 GCA_002091845.1 Anopheles cracens
GTTACTATTTGAAAAATGAAAACATTCTTTACTAAAACTAAAATTTGTGATTATGAACACTCCTTGGAATTGAAAAAAAAAACTAAACGTAGTTAGGGTTACTTATTCAAATATGCTAAATTCGATATTGATCCACTCAATAATAAAATCAATGAATATCGTTATAGAAGTTTCAAATCTTTCAAGACTTCGATACGTTTATATCTCCTTATGTACCTGCCTAATTTAAGGTTCCTTACCTTTACTGTTGACTGCCCCTTGCTATGAATAGCACGAAATCGTTGTATGTGATATGTAGTAAACTAAACCGTTAGAAATGCTTTTATTTTCTATTCTACTGTTATCACATTTTGTAACTATTATGTTCTTGACTAAGTATTGTCCGCTTCTCAACTTTATTTTTTAAGCTGTATTTTTTGTATTTTATATTACTTTTATTTTCGCCTCCAATTAATGAGCGATCCATGATCCTTGTGCTGGGGCCAATCAGGCCAACATTTGCAATTGACTTAGGGGTCACTCCTAAAGTAGAAGCTAGCTCTTATCGTGTTTATCAGAGTATTTCTGTCAGCAATGTGTCCAGTTCAATCAAAATTTTTCGAAATTCCGAAATTTTTGACCGTCTTTCATGATTTTGAACTTATTTCTATTAAAGATCATAACAGCGTTATAAAGAGCACTTTAATAAAATTTCCGCTTCTACTTTTTCCCTTTATTTCTAGAATCCTTAAAAATTGACACAATGTTATTTTGCACTCACTTAATTCTTCGTATGCTTTGGGACAGCAACCTATAGTAGGTCTAAGCCTGGCATTTCTAGCTTTCTTTGACTTCCCTGTAGCCTAGAGAGTCAGTCCTGCGTACGTGGGGACGGACCAGTTGAGATCTGAACCCACAACCTTTGAAGAGTAAGAACTTGCGCTTGCACACTAGACCATACTTCCACCCGGAACCCCCGACAGCTTATGCATATTTCACCATACGACATTGCATATAAAATGTTATGCCACCATGCATTTTATTTTTAAAAAAATCATAGGATTCATGAAATTTCCAACGTTCAAAGCCAAGTGACAAGGCTTTTCAAACCATGCAAGGCAATGAATACGGATTTAATAGGATTATTTAATGTTGTCACCTTTCGCTACCACAGCTGGCCAACTGATTTCAAGGCACGCGGGATGTTATTATCGTTGAATGTGGGTTTGCTAGCCATAGAATGTTCAAAGTGCATGTTCGTTATGTGTCAATCAGAAAAAATGGCTATATTCATCACCCAATGGTCTAACCAACTTAATGATATAGTACTAATTTAAATAATACAGGAACTAATTCAATAACTATGAAACATTGAATGCTATATAATGTGTTCTGAAACATTTTGTAGAGGAACACCGTAGAAAGTTTCGGTATTAATAAAGACATTCAATTCATTTAATTCAAATACCAAATTTAGTATTTTTGTTTAGATAGAAAATGTCTTTTGTTATATGAGCTTCATTATTCCATAGGAGCCGTAATTGTTTGATTCCCTCTCACGCGCTTAATTTCACAAGTTTCATCTGCTTTTTTCCTAAATGACCATAATGGTATGCTATTCCTATCATGTCTATAAATTACGCATAATGCTGATCAGATTTACCTACTTATTTGATTTCTCGGAATAATTTTTATTTTCTATTCTACTGTTATCACATTTTGTAACTATTATGTTCTTGACTAAGTATTGTCCGCTTCTCAACTTTATTTAGTTGCTGTATGTTTAGTCTTTTATATTACTTTTATTTTCGCCTCCAATTAATGAGCGATCCATGATCCTTGTGCTGGGGCCAATCAGGCCAACATTTGCAATTGACTTAGGGGTCACTCCTAAAGTAGAAGCTAGCTCTTCTCGTGTTTATCAGAGTATTTCTGTCAGCAATGTGTCCAGTTCAATCGAAATTTTTCGAAATTCCGAAATTTTTGACCGTCTTTCATGATTTTGAACTTATTTCTATTAAAGATCATAACAGCGTTATAAAGAGCACTTTAATAAAATTTCCGCTTCTACTTTTTCCCTTTATTTCTAGAATCCTTAAAAATTGACACAATGTTATTTTGCACTCACTTAATTCTTCGTATGCTTTGGGACAGCAACCTATAGTAGGTCTAAGCCTGGCATTTCTAGCTTTCTTTGACTTCCCTGTAGCCTAGAGAGTCAGTCCTGCGTACGTGGGGACGGACCAGTTGAGATCTGAACCCACAACCTTTGAAGAGTAAGAACTTGCGCTTGCACACTAGACCATACTTCCACCCGGAACCCCCGACAGCTTATGCATATTTCACCATACGACATTGCATATAAAATGTTATGCCACCATGCATTTTATTTTTAAAAAAATCATAGGATTCATGAAATTTCCAACGTTCAAAGCCAAGTGACAAGGCTTTTCAAACCATGCAAGGCAATGAATACGGATTTAATAGGATTATTTACAATTAAAATAAACTAAATAAACTCAAACATGTTATAAAGTTGTTTTATAAAAATGGTACAATAATGTTTTGCAACGTTCCTAAATAAATATCGATAGTTATTTGTGTCAATATGTCAATGGTCATCATCTGACTTTGCTGTTTCCGTTTTTAACCAGTGTAAGAAAATCACAAATCTGACAATTGTTACTATTTGAAAAATGAAAACATTCTTTACTAAAACTAAAATTTGTGATTATGAACACTCCTTGGAATTGAAAAAAAAACTAAACGTAGTTAGGGTTACTTATTCAAATATGCTAAATTCGATATTGATCCACTCAATAATAAAATCAATGAATATCGTTATAGAAGTTTCAAATCTTTCAAGACTTCGATACGTTTATATCTCCTTATGTACCTGCCTAATTTAAGGTTCCTTACCTTTACTGTTGACTGCCCCTTGCTATGAATAGCACGAAATCGTTGTATGTGATATGTAGTAAACTAAACCGTTAGAAATGCAATCTACAATTGTACAAAGTTCCATCAAAGATCTGGCACAATTTCCAATAATACCAAAAGGTCTACCCTAGAATGAATGCTGGTCGTAATGCTGGCTCTGATCATGGGAAAATTTGCATCGATTTCAGGTACCAAGTTTACTGGCTTTGTTAAGTGACAAGTGGTATCAGATAATCTCGAAGGAGGAATAAATTACGACTGCAATGCATCTGCATCCTGATCCCATCCTGAGCCTGCATGAGAATTTACCGGCACATTCGATGTGATGTGCGGTAATGTGATATTATCATCGTTTTATTGCCACTTTTTAAGAAAATAACCCATGACGTCGTCTGACGTCGCTTTAGGAGGGGTTGCATCTTGCATGCGTGCCAATAATGTGCACCGAACTCGGTTCGTTTGGTATCACGGACTACCCTTTTCATTTTTTTTGCATGTGAGGGATCATCAAAACATAAGGGTGCTGAGACGTTCGTGATGCTAGCTCAACGTTTGCTGTCTTCATTAACAATAATTTATCGAATGGCCGGGATGTCTTAGGTATCGATTTAAATGTACTACACTCATCTTTGCACCTCTTTAAATGTGCAATATGTAAGACGTGAAGTGATATTTTGTACTTCTTTTGTTGCTCGGTGAGAAGAACAAGGCTTGCAAAAAAAAAATCATTCCCATGTCCAATTCCAGATGTTCCAGGCATATGATGTCTCATGGTATGTTGAACTAAAGTTTGAAACGGTATTAGCTTTACATTATTTCCGAAGAAAAAAATATAACATTGTAAGTAAACTAATAAAAATTAAATTTACATGTTCATTAAAAATTTCGTATAAATTATAGGAATTTGATTTTTTGATTTTGTTCTAACAAAATTTCCAAGTAATGCATCTCTCGCGAAGAAAATCATTCCCTTCGAACATCTCATGTCACTTAGTATGTAATTTATGTTCACAAAACTTCTATGAAGAAACGTATTATTAACACTTGGGGGTATCAACATACAAGGAAGAGGTTGAACTACACTACGGGGCGAATATAGCGAACATTCAGCAGAAAAAAAGTCTGCCCATTGTTCTCACTTGTCACTATCGCTTATAGGTCTAACCGCATCCCATAATTATAACAGAAACCGATACTACCACAAGTTTGCACCCCAACTGCTTTAATGTTTAATTTCTACGTTCATAAAGCTTTTTTTCTAGTGTTGATTGTTTTTTCATGGTTCGACGGAACTGAGACTCAATGAATTGAAATTGTAAACCTGTAATTAACAGACATTCGAGATTAAATTTCTTATGTTTGTTGATTGACCAAATTTAGGACTAAATTTCACAGCAAGCATTCCAAAGAAAGTTCAACTGAAAAGAGCTCGTGGGATCTATTTTTTATGAACTACAGAGTTCAAGCACTGTCAGAAATAAAAGATTATTTTAAATTTACTTCGTCTTTTTAACTAATGTAGTAGAGAAATATCATAGTTTTCTGTAAATGTCCAAAACATTTACGGCAATCAGTTTAAGTTTCCTCATTTTTTTAAATAAGGCAATCTATATGTTCATTACACCAAGTGTGTGCAAACATTTACTGCACCCTGATTTTTCAAACACTCAACCCTTTTTGAAGCACGTAACGCTGGTTTGTGCGTTCGATTTGCACGAAATTGTTTCACGGTATGTTTAGCTAATTGCTTCAGATTCCTGGATCAATTTTTCCTGGCCTTCGAGACAGTTTGTTGAGTTGGTTGACACTAAAAACCAGTAGTTTATTACGCATGTCTGCCGTTAAATTTTATCGTTTGAAATAGGTTTTATTTTTACCACGCCTTGCCAACACGCGGAAAAACGTGAGAAAATTATTGATACTGATAAAAGCAAAGCTATTTCTGATCCAACAACTGCGATCGTTATTTGTGCTTCTGGTTACGATTACGGTTCCAGACTTGTTAATAAAAAGACGTTTCAGAAAGCTCGTCTCTTGAATTTGAATGAATTAGGCATTAAAACAGCTATTATAAATGATTCATAAAATAGTTTTCATATCTATGAAGCTCCAACAAGCGAGAAGGAACTGGAGGAATTGGAAGGATATTGGAATTGCCGAGAAACTTCAGTGCATTCCGAAAACAAACCAGTTTACATGCTGTTCTACACAAATTTAAGAACATTTCGTTATTGAGATGCTTCCATCAACACCCTTTACTGAAATTTGAGACACGATGTGATGTAATATGATCTGTTTGTGGGTCGCATAGGCAAGCGAAAGGGACAGATTTTGTGGTTATCTTCGGCGACATTTGACAAATATTGAATGTACTGCATGCTTTGAGCGTTACCATGCCTTGAGTTTTTAAGGACCAAATGGGTGGGTAAAAGTATATGATCATAAAAATAGAAAACAAATAATAACTTAGTGAAATAATAACTTAATAATAACAATAATGTTAGTGCGGTTGGCGTCTTTTGCTCCAAATGTAATAAACACATGTTTGAAAAAATGATGCAATCTTCTTCATTTTATCCAGGAGATGATGCATACACATTGCTTTGATAATAGCGAATTCTTTGTCGCGAATTATTAAAGATTATGTGATGAATTGAGCAGATACAGCATTAAAATAAGATTTAAAAAAAATACAAAATCAAGATGAAATAAGGTATAACTGATTCAAGAAAGTATTTTCCAGTTAGATATTACACAATGATAAACATAAATGTAAAAAAAAAACAGGACAATATAAAATCAAACTTTTACAAAATATTATCCTAATTTTGAAAGTTGATTCGAATGATTACATGAGTAAAACCGTTTTACGCGAATATTTGAGGAATAAGCGAAAAACAGTCTTTAAAAGCCATATTCATAGTGTCAACATATATCTATTTACAATTTTTGACAAGTTTTAAGAGAGTTTTAGAGACTTAATACGGGTTTCGCCTTATAATATGAATATATGCCCTTCTAAGAAAGTAAATAGTTTGAGACAACACGTTTTCAGGATCGGTAGGACATTTTTAATGATTCGAACAAGTAAATAATACCTAATTATACTTTTGAAGGATAAGACTTTCATTATTTGATTACGATAACAGTTGCAGCTATGGTCATGTTACGGACTGTTTTTTTTTTATTCCAATATAATGTGATATTGTATCATCCATTTGGATGACAAGGGCATACTTAAACTTTGACTTTGATTTTGAGAGGCTATTTTTTATTTTTCGATATTTTTTGATTTCATCAACTGCAATCGTTTCACTTTTACTTTTGTATTTAAACTTCAACTAGAGACTCGATGATAACAAAGTATAATATTTGACAGCGTTCAAAACAAATCATGCAAATTATATTATAATTCATCCTACAACTGCTCAAACAAACTCCAAATGTGGCCACACGATTGCCTCTATCCAGTCCAAATATGAGGAAACTCGGTTGAAAACCTCAACCTGCACATTACAATCGTCAATATGGACTGTTGGCATCCCGACCACGTAAACCGTGGTCCCAAGCGTCATGAACAATGGTCCGGAGGTGCGGGCTTCACAAAATTCAATCATCGTTTGATTTTTTTTATCCTTCACACACAGCTGCGACTCAGTAATTCCTCGATCAAATTCCGGAATGACCGCTTTGCTCTTAGTGAGCTCCTCACGACATTCCTTCCTTCCCAAGACGGGAAGATCAAGCCATCGGAATGCTGCATTTTGCTCTGGAAAGTTTGAGAAAAGTATCTGACCGTTAAGGTTCACCGCAATGTTTTCACAATCACCCAACAAACCTGGTTGATATTTGAACCATTCGCCTAGGTACACCTTATCACTGCGCAGCTTCGTTTCAGACCAAAGGCAAGCGACAATGCTCGCTCCATTTGCCGTTATTGTTTCGCGTCTGTCAAACAACAATAAAATGAATGATTTACTGTACCACCTCCAAAGGTTGTAATTAGCTGGCCTGCATCACATACATCGGGTTGCGTAGCTTCACAATTGCCACGTTGTGGTATGCCGGCTCATCTTCCAGCTTCGGGTGATAGAAGATTTTGTTTATGTAACGACGACCGGTTTCGTAGTAGAAGACGTGTTCTGCCTCGACCATCACAAACATATGACTCGATGGGTGATCGTCAGCTGGTTGCATCATTTTGAGACACAGTGCCGGCGCTAGCAACGAGTCAGCGCTGATGAAAACCGCCGGACAAAAATAGGGCTCTTCGGTAGAGAAAATTTTCACCTACGAATTGGGAATATGGATTGGAAATTGCGAATTAAATGCAAACCTGCACGAAAGCATTACTGATTCAACAACTAAACTCACCGGAAACAGCATGTTCGACAACGGGCATTCTGGTAGAGCAAAGATAGAAAGCAATAAATTAGACATCGATCACGCTTCAAATCACGTTCAACTGGTTACTTTTTAATGCAGGTCTTAAGCGATTCGGATGATCATTGTTAAATAGTCGAAGAGCATGGTATCGCGCAGGATCCGCCGATGTTACTTGACTTATGTTGAACGATTTGCGAACGTCGGCTGCACAGCCAAGCGCAATAAAACTAGCGATGGCCCAGGCAAATAAAGCTACACTACTTTTCATGGTTGAAACAATTTTCTTCCTAATAATATGTTCGAAACGTTCCACTCGAAAGATGCAACTAAACTACGGTTAGTCATCTGAATCCCTTGCAGTATACCTTGAAGGAGAAGATTAAGCAATTCCAAAGAGTAATGAACTCCTTATCATCTGATCATTGCTATACATTGCATGAATCAATGACGTGATGAGCGTTATCATTATTTACCGATGTGTTGTAATGAAATAAATTCAATCTACGTGCTAACACACTAATACCCTCAATCCGACACAACTGAAAAACGAATTTAATATGAAACGAATATAATAAGGCGCAGTTGTATCCATACAAACTACAATGATGAAGGAGAATGTATGAACGTCTATAATCACGCTTTCCTGAAGTAACGTGTACAGCTGAAATGGGTTATGATCAACAGATCTCCAAATTTAGATCCACAATTGTCCTTCATGCAGTCAGCTTATTTCAATAGATCCTTTAGGGCACATTGATCAAGAAACCTATTCAATTTGACCAATATATTTCTGGTTGTAGGTGAGAAATGCGAAAACCCGTATCACAAAGGAGGAAAAGGACTCCCCTTTGCCTAATGTGAAATCTTCACATTCCCACGACGTCGGTGGTCCGTTTTCGAGTGGGTGAACGCGCCAGATGTGCTCTTCAAATTGGTCCTTGCGTTGTATGATTTGCTATGCTATCTAATTTAATTAAGCTGCATCAAATGGTATTACATCGGAGCATTCGATGGATTGCGTGATTTATTTTCTTTGTAGTTTTCTCCTACATGGAATATGTCGTAAAGGGCTTCGATCACCTACGCAGAGTGGTACACTAGATCTATTTCAACGGCATTCAGAAATGTATTTTGTCTCTTGGCTTCGGCTACATCCCCAAGTGTCCAAATTGTATCGTCCAGCGGTACGACAGTACAGCTGTACCGTCTTCTACGAGTTAATCAATTAGTTCCAGATTGATCGTTATATTCTCTATTGCCTGAAAGAGACTGAGGATGAAGAGACTCGGGAAGAAATTTGTAGGCAGGACCATAAATTCGAGGCATATTCGTAGAAATGAAGATTTTGGCAAACTGTCAATTTGGTACAATATTTAATTTGTATACTCACTGTCAGCTATCTATAGATACCTACAACGTTTTGTTTTTTTTTTTTTAATCGAAGTCTATCAGAGTTAGCTGCTTTTGAGTGGTTAAAAGGATGTATAATTATATATGTTGAGTAGTAGAGTCTTTTTGATTTTTGCCAGCCTATTGATTTTTGTTTTCGAGTTCATTTCATTTCGAGTTTCTAATATTCAAAGAGCTCCAAACGCTTTTCTTCCTCCTCAAAAGCTTTCCTTTCCTGAGCCCCACGAGAAAAACATCTGGAATAAATTGCAGACATGCAAATGCTTTTGTTGTTTACAAAACAACAAAAGCATTTGCATGTTGTTTTGATGCATGATTTGTGAATGAACAGAATCAATCGGAACAATGTGATATAGTTTAAATTCTAAAACAATCAACAACTATTACTAAACCCGGATGCAACCCAAATGACAATCATCCTTTCTGAAATATTTGTCTGAAGTTGGTTAAAAAACCTTTAAACATAAAACGGAAATACTCAAGAAGCTATTGCCATTACGCTTACAATTCTAACCTATTCGGATCCCACCTAAGCTACCATGAGCTGAGGAAAAAAATCCATTCCTAGAACACATAAAGTACACAAGAATTATAGCGCACAATGAACGCGTCATGCTGTAAGCGGTACGAAATGTTAAGATCCGGGTTTTTTTTCTTGTCAACGCTCAACTATCGCACCTTTTGCAGTAGCTCCTCGATATAAATGAAATCTAACAAACACCCGTTGAGTAGGAGTGTTTTCCTTTTCCCTTTACCTTCCCGAACACGAACGAGATCGCATGCCGTCAACCAAATGGAAAGACAAATTACAAACAAAGTTAATGGCCAGAAAATTGGAATGGGAGCGCACGTGCTACGGTTTTTTTTTGTGTTGGCCTTCTGTGTGTTAAATAAACACCCGGCGGAATGGAAGAAAGTCTGCTCACTGCATCTGCACGATAGGATGGTGACATCAACTTTGCATTCGTTCATATTGTGTTACACATACCGGATGTGCCCAAGGCACAAGGGTTATCGGTGCCGATTTGTTTAACCCATCCTCGACGGTTAGGATTATCAAATATTAGCATTCTTATCCACACAGTCTCCCCACGGGTTGCGTGGTGCAGTGTTTAGTAGAAGCTCAAGTCAAGCTGGATTGATAAGTAACGAGATGACACTCATAAATCTTTATGAGTGTTTATAGCATAGTTGTTGTCGTTTTCAATTACATGGACATGACACAATTCTTCAATACTTTGATGCTTCTGCGTCATATGAAACGATATAATTGAATTGAATTGAATTGAACATTAAAATCTAATTTTGACTTCCATAAGAAGATTTTTATATTAACAACAAGTGCTGGGAACCGATAAATGATAAACAACTGATTGTAAAAGCAGCCGTTGTCGGACAACTATTATCATAGATACCTGTTCATATCACATTCACCGAGCACTTTGTTCCATTGAATAATTTAATTTAATTTAGTTAGGTTTAATTTAGTTTTAAAAGTTTACGACATTTTTTGCTTCGAAGGGAATAATATAAATTTTCGCTAAAAATGAATAAAGTTTTATTCGTTTCAAATCTCTTTCAATCAAGCTACGGTTACAGCAATTCTATTGATATGATCAATTTTGTGAATATCGAAGCGCTGCATAACTTCTGCTCCTTGGCAGCTGCAAACTGCATCACCCACGTGCCACTACACGCTCTTCAGGTAAGCGCTCTTTGTTTGATTTTTTAGGATTTCTTTTCGTCTTTAAACCATTCCTTTATTCGTACGTCTTCTCTATTTTATTTCCCTCTAACAAAGGCGACCAAAAGTTGATGTCGGGACAATAGCCTTACAGAGCACAATGTATTTGACCAAGGAAAAAGATGTGCAGCTAGCTTCTTCCACACTTACACACTTTCCGTGACGTTAATTTATATCGCCCGAACGGGAACATTTCAAATCGGAGACTGAAATCTTCCTGTACACACGGAGCCCAGCAATCGTTGAAAAAAAAAAACAAGAAAGGTCAAAAGTCGCAGTTAGTCAACCACTACACACCACGTACCTGCCACGGTCAATCGGCACGCGCATTCGATCTGGACGGCACGTGCCGCACAAGTCCGATTTTTAAGTTTTCTATTCAATTGGACCTTTTTTTATCGACCAATCGGAGCCAAAAAACAATTAGAACGAAAACAAATCATCGTATCTTTGGTTCTTTTGTTTTTTTTCTGTTGTTTTTCTATCAATTTCAGCAAAAGCTGTTAAGATTAACATCAGATGGCTCAATCAGACAAATGCATGGATCGAAGAAGAGCATTATTCAATTATATATAAGGTTTCATTCAGCCAAGAAGAAAACAATGTAATGTTTTTTAGCTCTCTTTGATTACAATCAATTTCTAGACCTTTTCTGTCGACGCTTTGTTTGCAATGTAACGTTAGAAATAACTACCCTGCACTTCACAATCGATGCCATTACCGTAGAAATGTTAGCAAGGTGTTTGTTAAATGCTAGCAATTTTTATTGTAAAATCAACAACGAACTACTTTTTCCTAAAATTTATCCTACAAAATTTCCTCTAGGTGTCATTTCTGGGTCTATAGTATCCCATTTTCACAAAACTCTGCGTCTTGCATATCTCTTATATATCGGAGCTCGATGCGTAACAAATTTCGGGATTCGCTGCTCCTTTTTCAAAAGACTTAAAATTTACGACATCTTTTCAAATCCAGCACGACAAAAACCTTCTCACCTTGTGGATCAGAACGAATCAACCATGGACCAGCGGTTCCAAGACGTTCGGTTTTGCATGGCCATTGGGCGAAATAAGTCATTATCATTACACGCTCCTTGTCACGTTAGAGCAAACGCTCCGTTGCTTCCGTAGCACACCGTTTTTGTTACAGATGGTTTCTAATTCTCATACGTCTTGTTAATCGTTTTAAAGGATCCAACTGCTCTGCGGACTGACTATCCGGATTGGTCAGCAACACAACAGTTTACTCCCGTGCATGCTGGCTTGTTGAAATCGAGGCTTCAACCACGACCGCTTTGATATGCGATGAATAGAGTTCCATGAGTTAGAGATCAAAGCCTGGATTCATGATACAGATAGTAATGCATCCTAGCAAGTTATGAAAAATCGATCGACCCAACACATTTAATGTTAATGATATTCATAAATTTATCGAGAAATTGGTAACGAAATCATCAACTTCCGATAATGTTTTCTACACACAGACCTTTTCCATGAAGTTGCTCATCAGCTAACAAGTCACTTTTGGCGTATACCACCGTATTCAGATTTATGCTGAAAGCATTATATCGGTTTCATCCTTATCCTCCAGGGTCAAGTTGACCTTTTTGTTGACCCCCAGGTTTTGTATTTTCCTGGTGCCATTGAACGTGTCCTGCTCACTGTAAAAGAAAAAAATAATAATCGAAACTATTGCGGCCAAATAATCGTCAATGATGATTGACGGTCGACAGTTTTGGGACGTGTATTAAGGGAGTCAGATCTAGGTTCCGTGTTCGTTACTGCTAAAGTTACCGACAAATTTACAAAAGCATATAGCAAAATGTCTCAGTATGTTAAATACCTTCAAGAATCGGGTTTTCAAAACCCAGGAATGATAAGAACATATCATATTTTCTATCAATAATGATGAAAACTATCAATTTTGTTTCTCCACAATAACTGAAATATAGTCATCACTTATCTTGCTACAAAATGCATCGGGGATGTCTAGCTGTTTTTTTGTTTGTTTGCCAAATGCAACAAGCGCTCAACAACCAGCACGAGGAGCTAAACCCTCGGCTGAATCATTTTTGATGTGCTCGCACGCTTTGCGCATGGTGTGACTTTTACTTTCGTATCTGTTTCACTGCCCTCTATGGGATATTGGCTTCTATTCAGATTTCAGCGGACTGAACGTAATAGCCTCTCGAGCGCGATGGACCTTCTGGGACCATGGCGCTGTCATTGAATTAACAATTGATGAACAAACGCCACAGTGCAAGTTCGGAGGGATCAATCAAATAAGGGATGAGCTCCGATCCCTTTAGATGGTGAGATGAGCTCAACTGCCGCTTGCATGGAACTTCCCTACCACCATCGCAGAAATGAAATCGTGTTTTTTCCGCCTATTTTCATATCTCTTTTATGAGTATTTTCGTCTTCACAATGTCAATTTTTTCCACTGCGCTCTTTTATTATGTCAATGTTCCATCATCATTGGAAGATTCAGATGCCAATGTCAATAGATAAGTATACCCAAACCTTTGGCGGCCATTACAGATAGTGAGTTTTAGTTTTTGATGAAATAAACAAAGTTTGACACATTTTTTAACTAATATTGCAGAGCTCATCGCTTTTAATTAGTGCGCCCTCGAACACCCTCGAAATGAGGCGGCTCTTTGCTTGTACGCAATTTTTCAAACACGACTTGTATGACTTTTTACGACTTAAAATTCTCGCGCATTATGAGCCTTGTCAATGTGCTTGGCAATTAATTACATCCAAACGCATAACGCCGATGACCGCAGTTTTCATTTCCCAAGCAACCCTAGTGCGAGAACACGTTTTCAAAAATGGTTTCAAAATGTGTTCAAACCTAGTAGATGTGATAACGAATCCTCAGCGGAACCTTGTCGGACTCTTTTGTGCAAGCAAAGAGGCCTGATGTAATGTGCATCTGCTGCACCGTTCAAGAGTATCCTCGATGTTTCGAATCTTTTCACATCATCTGCTGGAAAAACGAAAACCGTTTCTCGGCCGGTCACTCGGAACTGACCGTGAAATTGGTTTATTTTATCACATGCGTCAGCCCCATCAAATTGGTTTTGCTCGTCAAATACACGACACGATGGGCTTGTTGCAGTCGTTTGCATTCGCCCTGAGCCCTGACGTAGGTTGTCAGTTATTGCTCTGCATTGGTTGCAATCGATCGATTCGTACCATCAAATTATTCAAAGCAAATAAAAATTAGCTACAGTTCGTTGTGATGGCTCCTCACAGGTATTACCAGCCATTCAATACGAGCACCCGGAATACGCGTGTTGACGCTTCATACGATATCTGATATTCGCTGCATGCATTTTTATGCAAATGTTTAGCGCGTGTTTCTCCGATCGCATCGTTTTTTTTAACGCAGTTCAGTCAGCTAATTGGTATGCTCAGTTTTTCTTTCTCTTGTTCCATGGACATTATACGTTTGCGATATGATGCTGGAAATGAGTCTCCGATTTGCAACGGTACTAAACGGTTTTGTCGGTAAAATTCTAACTCTAGCTCAGCAGTACACCGTAAACCCGTGGCTGAGTGAGATACATGGCATCAGCAAAGAAATGATGAAAGTAGAGAGATTACAAATTACCTCAAGCAGTTTTGAACACTGTTTTTACGTTGGTTCAGCCGATCGCCAATTACTCGTGCTGTGGTCTCCTTCAGCTGTGGTCATCTTTCATGTGTGTTTAAAGAAGTCTTTGGCAAAAAGGATCAGAATAACGCAACGCAACCAAAGCCATGTAGCGTTGTGAACTAAATACGGGTGCAATTCATAAGTTTGAGCGATATAGTGAGCAAAATATAGATAGCAATGATTAACAAATGAAAAAGGGAGAACATTTGTGCTATGTGCTGTTTTGCAAAGACAATGTTGACACGGTGTTTTAAAATGAGACAATTTTTTATTCTTTCCAACGTTTATAATTTTTTTTAAATTTGTGTAAGCGATTGATTTGTAGCGATTTTTTAAATGGCATCTGCCGTTTCAAATTAAATTAAATTAAAAATTAATACGTTCTACATAAGATGGTAAACTGAATGCATATAATTCATATGGAAAGTGTAAAATTATAAATATAATTAAATATTTCAAATATGTTGACTCTATATTTGTACATTTACTAAAAATATTTCCCACTTTTTATTAATCGATTTTGGCAATTAGCCATTATCTTAGAGTATGAATTCATGAATTCTTAATTTTCCGTTTAACAATTTTCGATTTGCCATTAGTATGTACATGAAATTTTATAATAGTTCATAATATACGTGCAGCAGTAAATCGAAATATGACTATACGATAACGCACCAGAAAGTTAATCTAGAAAGTAAATAATACGTAATCTCCATATACCTCATCATAAAAAGGATGTCCCTTCAAGGAATTGCAAGTCATGCATGCTGAATGCGATACTGCACCACCATGCCACTGCGGACGAAAAGAGTCCAACAATATTTTGGTAAAACATGCGGGATTTCGTCAGTCTTCAATACTCTCTGTACGAGATTCCTCGTTTGGCATCGTACCCATCCGAGCCAACCGTACCGTAAAATGTCTAGCGGCATGATAAATGAATGAGCTAATCCTTTCGTCATTGTCTTCCGTTGCAGCGTGTACATTATCACCCTCTGGAAATCCTGCACCGTTACTGGTCAATGTTTGTCCTGTTTCGTGCCAACGAGCAAGGGTGTCCCTGTCAGGTATGACTCAGTCAAAATGAAATGCATTTAAAGGCTCCCGCCGCTAATTCCGCACAACCGTTGATACACTGAACAATAACAATGGTTGAACAGTGAGTGTCCGAACGGAACGTAAATAATAAACAAAACGAAAGCACGATCTGCACTTTAAAACGACTTCACTGTAAAAAACACACATTGACCCAACCTGCCATTCGAGGATTTCATTGGTTATTGTTTGTTTAAGCTATGAATTATTTCAATCGAAGCAAAACGACCTGACCACCATCCCTTTGAAACAAAAACATAACAACTTGCATTGAATTATCAATCTGGCATGTCCTGGCTTCAGGAGACTAGCGGAACGTCAGTTGACGACACTGAATTGTTCTAACTGAGCTGGTTGACGGACAACTGTGTTTCAGTGGATCGAGCGATATCCGTTGGTCGTATTGAATGTCGTATTGAAGTATCATAGCAAAAAACAAACCGATGGAAAGAAGCTAATCGCCTAGAATCCCACAGAGATATATTTGATTGAATGACAATTAAACGAAGTATATCGAGCAAAAGAAGACCTATCCTAAATATGACTGATTCAAATGAATCTTTCTCGCAATATATCCTGTTATACTTATGCCCTGTCCTCGTTAAACTTAAAAATAAAATAAAAATAATTTTCAGGAAAAAAACAGTTAGGCAATTTAACTCGGGAAAGACAATAAAAGAAGTGATAAAATTCATGAAAGAGTCATAAATAGAGGTATAGACGAAGCAAAGTGCAAAGCACGGAAATAAAACTAAATAATAGAGATAACAAATAGCATAGATACATAACACCAATACAAAGCTCAGAAAAATAATCATAGTTAAAATATGATTAAGTATATTGAACAGTGATGGAGGAAGCTGTCACAAACCCGAGACTCACTGCGTGTAACTCTGAAACTGTTTCTAAGATAGATCAGTTGTTCAGCAGTTACACGGCGTGTGATACACTGCAACTTGAAGTAATGCATTGTAGTAAGAAGACCAGGTGCCAATATGACTCACGACAGTCGATGCCGGTAGAGAGGGTTATGTCTCTGACTCGAGGTTCGAGGGAACCGTGTTTCCCAATCGCAGGAGGCCGAATTCCGTCTCGGTAGAAGAAGAAGAAGGCAATTTAACAATCTCACTGCAAATGTTAAGATATATGGAATACATTTTACAATATCTATGATAGAAGTGATTCTGAATCTTTTTTTGATCCCATGCTACTATCACTAGCAAAATGAAAAGATACTAAATAGGCTCACTATGCTTAAAATGACAGTGCCTTCTATCTACTGTATGTTTTAAATTTATTATTTTTTTTTATTTGAAAACAGTAGTATATTGTAACTTTAACATAGTCTTGTTGATGCTTTTTTATTTTCATTTAATTTCCTATCATATAACATCATATTCCAATCATAAAACATCGTTATTTTAACTCATTACCCAACGAAAACGCATTTGGTCAAGTATGCCATGGAAACCGTTTAAACACAACACCGCGCATAGCTTCCTCGGACAATAATTAACGCTTACAAACAACGAGTTCAGCGAAGATGAGTCTTCCAAGTAATGTAAAATGCAATTAAAAAAATTATCATCGTAACATCTCCAGATGAGCCTCCGTGTCTAGAGTGTGTCATGCGCGTTCATAAATAATGCACCACGGTGCGCGTTTCAACCATTTTTACGTATTATCTATAACGCGTTAAATACGGCGATGTCCTTGTCCACAGCATATGTCTAGGCACAGGCACAATGATACCCCTCCGAGCGCCCATTACCCTCGAGTCATGTTCGCGCTTTACCTTCCGCAGCCGTCGTTTGTTGTCCGGAGCCGGAGCCAGCGGGTGTTACTGCTGTCGTTAAATTAATTGTAGCCAATACTGCTCGATATCGCTGCCGGCCGAAAGGGGTACATTATGGAGCACGTGCTATGCAATTATTGCTGCACACCGATGTTGTCCGCGCTTAAGTGAGGCAGTATGAATAAAGTTTTGTCGTCGTTTTCGTTTTGTTTTTCTGTTCGCTCGCTGCATATCCGATACTGACCATGTCGTCAATCCACAGGACATCACCGGGAATGCAACAATGGGGAAAGTGAGCCTTACAAAAAAGCGATGCATTAATGAAATGATGCCTCGTACCCTTGTTCGGTTGCTGCATTTTTGTTTAAAATAATTTTGTTCCACCCCTGTACACTCCTGCAGACAAACGGAGTCATGAATGCGCGTATGTACAGAAAAAAACGATTTGAGATGCGCCGCTTAATGCGCGTTCAAACGATCGCTACTAGAATCCTCGAATGGGACACATGACTTTTGATCATCCTAAACTCGAGTGACATATGACACACTTGGAACACAACTGACTTGTAACTAATGGGTAATAAATGAATTCTTTGTTTTTCTCGGTATACACATAGTGTTTTTTCTGTGCGACAGAAAAGGATACGTTTAAAAATAAACAAATACACCGGTCACGCATTCGCGAATACCGGTGATCGGTCGACTCCCGGGGTGACCAGCTGTCACCGGGGACATATGACATTACGCGCTCACTGGAGTCTTGCACCTTTACCCTCGGGCGTTTAATATTCCTCGCATGCGTGATGAATAGCCGGTAAACACTTTCCAAGGTAGCGCTATCGGAAGACATGCGTAGGACTCTGCCGAAGTAAGAGGCAAGAAATGAAACTGACACCTTGAGGCAATTTCTTAATGACACGTTTCACCAATTTGACGAAAAGTGCCGTGAAAAGAGTACTTCCTGCAACCGCACCGATCGTCGAAGTAAGTCGTCCAGGATATACCAATTAACGGATGCGGTAGCAAGTGGCAGGATGCCGGTTGGGTCGGACATGTTACTGCTTCCTAATAAGCTTGACCGATATTTGCTAATTGCGGTTTTGTCGTTTTTCTTTCAGTGTGATTTTCAAAGGCCTTGTGAGGTGCTTAATGGTTAAATAGAAAACTATTTCATTATGAAAGGCACTCAATTGTTGTACAATAAATCCATGCATCCAGTGTTCTATCTGGACATTTATAGAACTATAAATTGCAACATAACAATAGATAGGTTCATGATGGAAGTTTCAATAAGTAGCTATGTTCAGTTGTAGTTCTCAAATGTATGTAAATATGAATAACCATAAAACTATTTCACTACTATGAGGGTAACATGAACGGTTTCCTGCTACAAGCTATGTAGAGTAGAGTAAATATGAATAACCATAAAACTATTTCACTACTATGAGGGTAACATGAACGGTTTCCTGCTACAAGCTATGTAGAGTAGAAAAAATGTGTAAAAACCATCTGCAATTCTAACCTTACTGACCCGCATACAACATACAAGCAAAACGTTCATCGGCAAGTGGTGTATGAGCAACTCTTCACCTGTCGGCTTCCTGTGCCGCTGCTGGTACAATGAGTGCGATAATTCTTGCGCGCGCGTGTACGTCGGCGCACTCCATTCCAGAATAAACGGACAGCGCACGATCCTAACGAACGGGGCGCTATCACTTAACCATTTTAGGTACCGCAAGCACGAAAAAAAAAAGAATGGTGAAAGCATCATCCCCGACGAAAGTAGCCCCGGGTGGTCTTTACCAATCAAAAGAAGCCCATCGGACTATTTCACCCATTCATCATTTACTGACACTCGAGGCCCGTTTACCGGAAGGGTGGCCGGTGTGATGCTGCTACCCACCATCTATTCTGATTCTGAGCAGGCTGTTTTTCCTACTGTCGAATGCCCTCCAACTGGATCTCATCTGTGAGCTAGAATAATATTTGGAATTTGGATGGGTCATGCCTGCTTGGATATAACGGAAACAATGCGCACAGCTAGCTGTGCAATGATTGCTCACTCTAGTAAGAATTTCAACGCACACATATGCATGGAAGATGCATTCCAGCTAGAACTTTCTGAATCTTACAGCATTCTTTTATTCTAGCTAGAAATGAAACATATTCCATTACCAGCTAAAGTACACCCAATGAACATTTTAGGAGAACCATGGGAGAGTGTACACGAAGTGTTCAATCGTGGCTCGGTTTTTGGCACATTTGAGGAATTGTTTTAAAAAAGGACAAATTATGGCTGGACTTCTCTAAAAAAGAAGACTGAGTGTTATACGCAATGAAGCAGGCTAGCAACCCAACCAGCAAAAATAATTTCTTCTCTGCTAATCATTTTCGTATCAAGAGATCTCATGTTGCTGTTGTTTTTTTTATAGAAACTTTGACCTTTCGCCTCTTATATGAGATCTCATGGGAGCGAAATGTCAATAATATTCAGCGCAACATGAAAATACGTTGTGTAAATCTGCTTCAAAAATGTACGTTTATCTGCAGCTAGTGATAAGTGAAAAATTTATGAAAGATCCGGATTCTATGTATTGATGTATTGATCATTCAAAAGCGGCATTGATCATTAGCTTACGGTCCAAGAAATGGCCGTAGTAAGATATAGTACGACATGCCAAATGTTGGCGGAACCTTAAAAAATATTATTGAGAATGTCAAGCGATAAACTTAATCCTACGCGCTATATTTTCTGAACCCGGCATAATCAGATAACCATGTTTTCGAACAGATGACCTTCACCCTGGCCGTCCAGCAAGTTGAGATACCGAGACAACTACCAAAGAAGGGTTGGCGATGAATATGTCGCTGAATAAACTAATGTTCATAAATTCTCACCTTTGCGTCAACTTTATCAAAAAGGTAAAGCCTGTTGTAACGAAAACAACATAATTCAGTAAAAAGAATGCTAATAACATAATAAATCTTTAGCATTACTTTCAACAGTTGTTGCGTATCATATTCCGAATTTTGCAGTTTAAAATGTCATTTCAACCAAAATAAATTTAGCTAAATTCAGTTAACACATCCATTGGACTGTGAATAAGTTTTTTTTTCGTAACACCTCTGCTAGGTTTATGCCTGCCATTTCTGGCTTTCTTTGACTTGGGAGATGGCCCAGTTGAAATTCTAATCCACAACCTGTGGCTTGCGCACAGGTCCTCACGACCGCTCTCGTGAATAAGTTAGAGGTACGAATTATAAAATATTTTTATCAAGTACGTTGGTATTAACGTGTCTAATCGAATTTCGAACATAAACATAACTTTAAGTTTGTAGAAATTCTTTTCAGCAAACGGAAAGTGCCGCATGTTGAAACGATTGGGTAAAATTGATTTTATAATAAACATACTTTCAGTTTACCGGTTATGTGTTTCCACAAAGACCACTTAATTAAAATTATTGCACTGGTTCCCGTGCATCCGAGCGCATTGCATAGGTGGCTCGAAGTGCAGTGATCAACCCACCTTTGCCAACAGCTGCTTGAAGAAATAACTTTTCGTTCTCCTTTTACTCTCCCTTCATTTCCTTTGCATCCATCCCCCATACGGAAGGGTCTTACCCGTGCGGTACCGTCTCATAGGGCTAAACCCCACAAATCTCCTTCATTATGGATTTTTTTGTTTCAATCAATGAGGTCCTGATTTTTCTCCGGCTTCCTCGATGGCGGAGGTCTTTGTGACCACCAGTCTCCGCTGAAACCCTCGGAAAGTATTTCGTCGAGCAATCTTAGAGCTTAGGGTGTATTCTATTTTGCAGTCTGATAATTTCGATACGGACACTACGGGTAAACTTTCCTGTAGACCAGTAATGGAGGAACTCCTATCAAATCACTTTTTATACGAAAATGTTGGTAGTGAACATTGCTCGATATGATGTGCATATAGTATATATATGCGTCAGGCTCTGCTCTTTCTTATTACCAAAATAGCCATCTATCCGGTAGAATTCCACCTTTATCGTTGAAGTCTCTTGCCTGCTGATACTCATATTTCTATGCGAAGTTCAATTATAATCCTGTCCTGCTTTCCTCGCAGCGCTTCGGATCTGCCCATCGCTTTCACGCGTCGTGTGCTGAAATGGCCCAGTTGCAGCGGGTTCTTTGCCGGCAAAACCGACCAGGTACCCGGTGACAACTGAGATTGGATCCCTTCTCGAGACCACCGCTAAAACGGCTGCAGGCCAAACACATACGGCGGCAAGAAGCGTCGGGACGGACCGCTCGAGTGTGCGTTTTACCCATTTCCGAGATGGGTCACAATTTCAGGAAGTAATCTGACTGCTCACGGTGGCACACGCACGTCCTGCCGTAAATGAATCGGGCCTCCGTACGTTCAATGCGGCCCGAAGTGGTGATTCAGGTAAGAATCTGCCGGCAGACTGATCCTTTGCACCTTGGGAAGGAAAAGGTGTGCCACGCCATCGAAAAGGAAAACATTCAACAAAACAGAAGCCAATCCGAGAGCCCCGTAGGCTCGACAAGGACTCGCAATGTTAGATAAAGACGCATGATCGTAAGCCTGGAGGTTGCCGGCACCGGGTTCGAAGTGGAAACGACGATTTACTCCGCAATCTGATGTCAGTGTGTGATGATTCCTTACGCCGCTGTCGCGTCCGTCGAGTGCCCAGTTACTGTAAATGGTCGCCAAACCCATCTCTGTTGATGCGATACCGCAGTGTGTAGTGTGCATCTTGTGCCCGTGCTTCCTATGCAAAACGATCGAGTTGTAGTTGGTTTCGATTTGGTGCTTGTTACGAGCAGTCCACGTCGTAGAGCCTTCAACGGATCATCCATCACCATTCAAACCCGGTAAGTGAAAGAAGCACTCTGGTTGACGAATTTCCGCTGTTTAGTGTCTTCTAGTGAAACAATCTGAGCGAAATTTTATGAAGATAAGTTTTGTGTTAACTTCCGTGTGAAATAACTAAAACTAGATACAGGACTAGAAGATACAGGTCTGTTTGTTTACCATTTAAAGAACGTGAATTCTTGGCTTTCTCGTTGGCAGTCTGTACAACAACCTATGTTTTCTAACGTTCCTGAATAATTAGGAGTCCTGCGTGATGGGGGACGATCGAGTTGAGTTTTGAACCCATGTTCTATGGTGTGTGAGGCAATGCGCTACATACCTGGACCATACGAGCGTCCTCGAGGAAAACTAACGAGTGCTATCGTTTGAAAATCATTATTTTATCTAAAATTTGGTGGAATATTGAATTCGATTTTAGCTAAAGCGTCATAATGCCTAAAAATGCACTACTGTATCAATTATAATGTTATCATCTAAAAATTAAAAAAATCATGGCACATAGCAGTTTTTAATAATTCATCTTGAAAAATGTATTGTATTTCCATAACTTTGACAAGTTTCACGATATTTGCATGTATGTTTTATTAATTATTATTATTTATTAATTTTCATTAAATATATTGTCGTAAAATGACTGTAAAAATCAACAGTTTTTTTTAGGAATTTAATAAAAAGTTATCATGCCTTAGTTTGAAATTTATTTAGAAACGTGTTTTTTCGTCATTTTTGGGTAATATTGTTTGTTGAAAATTATTAAAAAATATTATGTTTTGATGTTGCCCATTTTCGTGTGTGCAAATGGTTTTAACAATGTTTTTGGACTAGTACAACTGTTATACACACATATCATATCGTTAGTAACACATAGCGCATCAATCGGTACATCGAAGAGGTTTGGGAAAATGGTTGTAATTATTATAATTATGTTGAGATATCTCTGATAAAATCTGACGAAGAATCACAAATTTCGTTTCAACAGTATTTGTATTTCGTTTTACGTACGATTTAAAACTGTTTTTTTTATTTTGTCGGCTGTTATATCTATTATTTATTTATTTATTTATTAGTTTCTTATATCTATTACTTGATAGAAAAATTTAATTCGAAAATGTCGTAAAACACAAAATTGTTGTGCATATTGCTTCACCTTAAAGTATGTTTGAACTTTAGTTCCATGATTTGAGCACGGGGTTCCATCATAAATTATCCTTCTTAGCAGCTATCGTTTAGTTGAACTCAAATATTTGAACTGTTTGGCTCTTTCAATCCTTATCATAACAAAAAAAACCCAAATCCTCAATCACACCTTATCCTACCATCATGAATTAAAGGATTTATTTGTCTAGTCCCAGCGACAATACTGAGCTGTAGGGATGCACTTAACGTGGGACAGACCTACCCATTATGACCAGGGATTTATCGTAATTAACTGGAGCGACAAGCACACGCCTTTCGTACAGGCCGCGCACTGGAGTATCGTGCATTATCGTCAAACCGCGAACTCGTCAAACTGGTCC
>KZ069628.1:13271-29385 GCA_002091845.1 Anopheles cracens
TAGTAGATGGCCAGGAGGGAAGGCATAACAAAAGCATAATATCAACGTGGTTTTCAAATGCCCTTATATGTTCGATCGTTCCCTACATTAAAAAAATCGCTGTGAGTTGAGCCGCTTCGACGGAAGGGAGAGGTACTAGCGTAGGTAGTCGAACAGGAGAGGATAATGACGCTTTCTTTACGCTTTGCTTAGTTGTACTATAACGTGTGAAAAATCGCAGTTAATGCTTTCACACTGTACGGTTGGGTGTTAACGGTTTGGATTTGTTTCCTCATACCTTTTGCGTATGTTCTAGAGCTTTAGTTGCTTTGCTGTATAACGATCACCTGATGCCGTAATCGGGGAGGGCGGTGGTTGGTAAGTACATTCAGATCAAAGATAAAAAGGGTAACACATGTAAGGGTAGTAAATAAGTAATACACGTATAACAGGGAGGTAAGCAATTCGAAACACTAATTACGGTACACGGTATTCGACATTGACATAAAAGCCACAACATTCAACTGAGTAACACAATTAAAAACAAAACACATTTAATGTAATAGTGAAACCTTTTTTTGCTAAGGGGGTGTAATGCGAATAAATCATACACAACACTGAAAAACCATACCATACAGCAATAGTAGTAAACCACGTGAGGTAGTTGTTATTATTTCTCTCCTTAAATCGGCGGTCCATGGATGTAAACGATAACGTGTGACAAAAAACACAAACAAAAAACTCGTGACGCGTCTCTACAGAGGTACAACTTTGTTTTCCGAGTGCAATGCAATACGCACGATATCACGTTTGCATGTTTTTTTCTTCTGTCTCAAACCATTCCTCCACGTGTTCTATCCTGCTTTACGCCTTAGTGCAAGTTTTACTATTTTTCAGACAATGTAATGGAAAAAATAACGCTTTTCGAAATATTAGATACTGTTTTATTCAATTACTGATAATTGGTTTAACTGTTTACAAGCTGGGTTGTTGGTTTTTGTAGTTCTCTTCAGAGCAGCGTGGGTGCTCGCTTGTGCTGTTTCATATTTTCGCGGGGTTTGTTTCGTTTCGTTTCAACATCGAACGTGTTTGTGTTGCGTTTTGTTTCGTGACACCTTCTTATATTGCAACGGGATGATTGCTGCACTGTGCTCTTCGTTTACCGTCATCTCCATCGCCCACGCCCTGCCCAGCCTTGTGCTTGACGTACATTAATTCCTCTGCGTGGAGAAGTACAACTTAAGTTTTGCTGTTGCCCTATTTTCTATGAACGAATCTGATCTGTAATGATTTACTCAGCGCGTTCCCCGTTGTCCATCTATTTGTTTATTACATAATGTGAGAGTGTTGTGTTTGTTTGTTTGTTTTTTAGTACCATCCAAGGTGTATTTCTATTTGTATGGTTCGTATGTTCTGGATTGGTTTGATTTAAATCGTTTATACATTCTGCTATACCTGCCCGTTGCTTGTTTCTTTATGCAATACTAGCTGTATCTGGTTGTTGCATATGTGTGAATCCATCGATTCTTAAACACGCTTCATCGCTTCAATGGTACACCGAACAAACTTGCTATATTGTTATCTGGATTGTTGTATTTGTGTTAAATGATTCCTTACATTCTGTGTAGCATCATTCTTGGTTAGGTTCACAAGAAGGTAAAAAATGCATCGGAAAATGTATAGTGACGGTTACGGTTCGCACCTACACCGACATCATAGATGTATGGTGGTATTAATTCACTAATGACACTCTTCGCCTGGTTCACTTTTCATGCGCTGGAATAAGTTTGCCTGTTGCCATGTTTTATTATTGTGTTTTGCCGTTCTAGGTGAGCGCTAGTTAAATAGGTTTGACTTACGTTCCAGAATGGTGACACACAATCTGTTTCCACTGATTTCCTTTGTACAAATATGCTTCTTTACCTGCGTTCCATGAATCATTGAGCCTGTTCACTTGCGACGAAAAAGGAGATTGCATAGTGTTTTTTGGAGCTGCTTTGTCCCTTCCAGTTTTAATGTATGTGCTTGCACTCTAAACGTCCAACGATTTTCGTTTCACGATTTTTTTTTTGACATCGTAGTTTTCTTTTATTACTTTGCTCACAAAAAAACCAAATAACGATTCTTGTGTGCGCTTCGCTTCTCCTTGCACAACTGTTTCATTTGCGGTTTACAGACTGTTCTTGGCATAACAATAGAGTTATTTGTTATCTTACCGTTTTTGCTGTACGATCCGATCGTACGTAACGATTCTTCATGATTGATCAAGTAGCAGAATTTGGATCCCAAACTACATGGCTGGCAAAATTGCGATGTATTTGCATTAATTAAACAATACATTGACAATTTGAGAAACAAACACAGAAACCTCTCGATCTTTCGTACCAAACACAGCGAACAAGCTGTTGGAAAGCACGTACAGTAAAAAAGTAAGATGCATGTATAAATGCGTTATTGCGTAGATAAAACAGAACAATAGAAGGCAACGTATGTTGAATCGAATATCGACTTAGGCAAAACGAAAGGACAAAAATTAAGTTAGTGTAATTAATGTGTAGAGTTAAGAACACATAATTTTTTCATGATGCTTGCGGTAATGCTTAGATATACATATATAAAAAAAACTTCTCATTTAAACTTAACATCCATCCGTTACAGCTGGGTAGCTTAAAATAACAAGAAAGAAAACGGTTTCCACAGTTTCCTTTTCCTCTTTCGCTCTGTCTCTCTCCCTCTCTCTGTTTCTCTTTCGCACGCGCGCGACTTTTTTCGTGTTGATCTTTCTGTTTCGATCTTCCCCTAACAGCACACTATCGCATTCGTCTAACTTATGCACTAAAACATGGGATTTCATTAGTTCCGTGCGCGTGTTGCAGTTGTAAATTAGCAAATTAAAGTTTCATTACTTATAGTAACCATAATGATAATTATAATGGAAGAGTGGCAGCCCGTAAGTGCAGTTCGTTTATTGCCCTAAAAACTAACCCGAGCTCCCCCGTAGGGACCCAGTCTTCTCCACCAAGCTTTCGGCCAACACAGCAGTGCATTGCCGTCGTAGCATTCTAACTTCATTCATGCACCACAACAAGATTCTTGGTTTCCGTACAGTGTGTGGTAGTTTCATTTCCGGTTTGATTATAAATCTCTATAATTGAGCCCGGGGCACAAAAGATTACAAAACTAACAGTGTAGATGTTGTTGATCATGATGGATGGATGATGATAAGAATGATTTTCAGTGCAACCTACATTCAAAAACAACAGCCTATGCGTGTGTGGTTGTGTGCAAGATAGACGACATCGAATTTTCGCAGCAACTACCTCCCACTGCTGCTTCTTTGTGATTTTCTTCTTGTTTTGCTAATGTTTTACTTTAACTCGGAGGTTTAAATAAATGTATGCTAACGTGTTTGTTTTGTTTTAAATCTAGCATGACAATTAAACCAGATGGTATTGGATGAAAATCAGTCTTCACATTAATTTCACGTACAGTCAGAATAAAATTATAAGTGCTCCACACCGAAAATATGACTTTGGTTTTCTTCTTCACCGTTGAGACAAACAAAACAAATAATTTCGCTAAGTTAGTTATTAATTTATACACCGCGTTCTGCGTCTGCGCGAACGCTAATCCTTCCTTCCATCCGGCCGACGAGACCGTTGGACGTTGAGAAAGTCGAGGAGGATTCAAAGAATATAGAGACTGACCATAAGGACCGAAATGATAGAGAAAATCTTTTTTTTTCTTATCTCGCCAGTAACACCTCCCGTTGGGAAACTTTCGTCTCGTTAAAGAGTTTCGAACATGAAACGATCTCCGAAAAAGGAGCATCGCACAAAGTAAATCAATCTGCACTGCACTTCCGTCGTTCGACTCGAATCGGATGGATCTTATCGGTGTATGTGTGTTTGTGAGAGGGTATAATGATAAGATCTATACGCTTAATAAAAGTCTATAATGTATATATATATGTGTAATAAATGTATGCATAGGTTCAACAAAACAAGTATGAAATATAAATCAACTATTAAACATAAAAATAATCGGCAAAATGCTGCATTATATCGCTAACCCTATTCGTGGCGGTGAATCTTCGCTAAGCTAATCGTTGTTAGCATGGAGAGGGCACAAGGCAGTCTCAGTTAGATTTACGCTGTTTTTTTATTGCATTGCAATACATTCATCCTTTTGGGCTGTAATTTTGAAATGAACTAAACCGAGTTCAGACCGTTTTGTAAATTAAGCCGTGTAACTAATTTTTCGCCCCTTCAAAAATTATCATAATTTTATCACAAATTTCGAACGTTACAAATCACGAATCGAACTCGATCAAGTAGAAAGAACATTGCAAAGGAACGAATGGCCAGAGGACGATGTGTGCAATCGGTAGCTTTCTCCTGAGTGGGCCTTTTGTTTTTTCTCCAGTTATTATTTTACGTTCGAAACCCATGGCGATTAGTATACGAGTGCCCCAGTGATTTAGTTGTTTTGAGGTGAATCTTACGACGTTTGGCAAAAGGAAGAGTGATGAGCAAACGATTTCGCATCGTTGTGTCAACTACTTGGCGTGATAAGGATGAGGGCTGCTTTCTAGCACATAAGGACATAAGGACGTAGAAAGAGAATGAGAGCGAGAGCGAGAGAGGCAGAAAGAGATTTTTTAACTGATTATTCGTGTCGACCATTTAAGAAAACAAAAAGAAAACGCATTCCAAACTTGCTTTCACATCAAAAGCACGCAGCGCCCCGCACGTTGTGTTGCTTCGGTTTGGAGCCGAAAAAGCCGAGGAGTTGCGCATGTGTATGTGTGTGAGTGCGTGTGTGTGCTGCAGCAGCGACACCCCACCCCACCCTACGGATCCACTATTTACATATATTCGAGCTTGGTCGCGACACTATGCTTGATATCACAGTCGGAAGCGCCGGCATTGTTGTTCAGTATCTCGTGGTGGCCCCCGGCAACGGCAGCGACGGCGGCGGCCGCGGCCGCAGCCGCCGACCCGTGGTGCAGTGGGCTGGCCGCGCCGCCCCCACCACCGACGGCGGCCGCGACGGCCGCGAACGGATGCTGACCGTGCAGGTGCGCGTGGTGATGGTGGTGCAGGATCTTCTGCCGGCGGTGGTAGATGCTCTTGTGATTGTTCAGGCTGTTCAGCGTGCGGAACACCTTGTGGCACAGGTTGCAGACCGCATTGTTCAGCGGCTGCAGGTGCTGCTGCTCTTTGTGCCGCTTGAGGGTCAGCTTCGTGCTCAGCAGCTTGCCGCACACGTCGCACCGATGGCAGGCCGCCAGCGGCAGCGGCAACGACAGCCGGTTCACGCCGTGCCCATGCCCGTGGCCACCGTGCACGGACGGCCCTCCGTCCGGTGGGGACGCGGAACGCTGCTGGGACGCCATGCTCGCCGCAATGCTCAGGCCTACCGTGACGCGACAGCACGTGGGGCACACAGCATGCGTGTGTGTTTAGCGAGGCGCAAGTAAGGTTGGCATCCACCGGGACGCACATGTCCCACGCAAATACCCCCACCCACCAACACACACCGCGCGATCGGGGAGGGGGGTGGGCAGGGAGGGTGGATGGGAGGGAGAGGAAGTAGAAATGGAGGCAGAAGAAGAAGGATGCGTCGTGCAAGAGGGCACACCACCGCAAGAATTACCACCGTGTGCGTGCGCGTGTGTGTGTGGGTTGTGCGCCCCCAAACCGTAGGTGGATCCAAACCAGGCATTTTAACGTGTGCATACCGTGTGCATAAGAATGCAATCGTGATTCGACCGATAAGCAGCACCGGGAAAAAGAAAAGAGAGACAATAGTGACTTACTTTGCGTTGTTTGTTGCTTTGCATGTTTTTTTTGTTGGATTGATTCTTTTTTTTTTGGTTGGTTCTGAATTCTAATTTGGTTCCAATTTGTCAATCATTATTTGTTTCAGATCGTTACGTTTTTTTAGCTAACCTTTTTCTCGCATCACGCACACCTGATGTGGAGCTGTCTGGAATGAAAAGCAAAAGGAAACAACCTGAACACCATGGCACGAAACAATAGCCAACTCTACGATGTCTTTTTATGATTGCGACAGATCGAAACAAAGGCCAAAGGCTTAAGAACCGGGAATTATGACGCCTGGTGACCAGGACGAGCCGGAACACAATGCATGCTCAGTTTTGCGTGAGGTGGATAAGTGTGCAAAATAGTGCAACGTTCCATCGATTATCCTGTTGCTTCCTGAAAGTTGTCACTCTCACCTAGTATCGATTCAAGACCTTGCCGCACTATGCTCCTCGTTTTGTCACTTCGGTTTGCTCTCTCCCAGTCAAGTTTGCTATTCCTGGCACTTTCTCTAGTGCCCTAGCGTATTGGTGTTAATAGTACAAACACCAATACGCTAGGGCACTAGAGAAAGTGCCAGGAATAGCAAACTTGACTGGGAGAGAGCAAACCGAAGTGACAAAACGAGGAGCATAGTGCGGCAAGGTCTTGAATCGATACTAGGTGAGAGTGACAACTTTCAGGAAGCAACAGGATAATCGATGGAACGTTGCACTATTTTGCACACTTATCCACCTCACGCAAAACTGAGCATGCATTGTGTTCCGGCTCGTCCTGGTCACCAGGCGTCATAATTCCCGGTTCTTAAGCCTTTGGCCTTTGTTTCGATCTGTCGCAATCATAAAAAGACATCGTAGAGTTGGCTATTGTTTCGTGCCATGGTGTTCAGGTGTCATACTACCCACGAACAAAATTAGATGCGTACGAACGAACCGAGGAAGGTCGGTTTGCGTTTTTCTCACTCTCTCTCTCTCTCTATCTCTGCCCTACTCATGATGTTATCGATTTAACTCATACTATTTGTTTACCAAAAACAAAAACAAAAATGATCTATGATAAAAAGACTAATTTCGTGGAACATGAACAAAAAAAACGCGGAAAAGAAAAGTGCACGTTTGTTATTGTAATTAAATCTTCGCACAATTCGTCAAACAAACTATTGGCCCGCAAAGAATGGACAGCGAAATCGAGAGAACCGAGGGCAGTTAGGTACAAATTGAACGAAAAAGAAAACGCGCCCCGAGAAAGCAGAGGATGGTACGATCTGGATGAATGCGCTGCCGGGTGTACGTGTGTCTGTGCGTGTTTTAACACTAATCGCAAACCTTAAACACCCCCCCCCTTCCTCCCATCCCGGTTCTAACTGCTGACCCACCACCGAATATCGAGTCGATGTTTCAATTACATTCCAAGGATGAATGTTCCTCTTTCGTACTTCCGTTCATACTACGTGTGAAGTGCTAATATGTTGCAACTCTCTTTATGGACTCTTCCGTCGTCAGGGCGCCTGACGACAAAATCTCTGCAATCCCACTCGTACGCTGTCAATTCCGTCGAACCGCCAAACGCTACCATCACACCACCACCATCATATCCCATCTCATCAGTGTTAGGCGAGGATTTCCGGTGCGATCCGTGTAACAAAAATCTCTCATCACTAACGCGCCTAAGACGACACATACAGAATGTTCACATGCGCCCGACTAAAGAGCCGGTATGCAATATCTGCAAGCGGGTGTACAGTTCCTTGAACAGCCTCCGGAATCACAAAAGTATCTACCATAGAAACATGAAGTATTCCAAAGACGACAAGAAACTACCGCCGCAGCTCCCGCTCGGAAGTGGGGGTGCTAATAACAGCAGCACCGGCAGCCCCCCGTCGCCCATGCCCACGGCCACCCCGCTGCCGCCAACATCACAGCCGTCTTCCACCGCAGGCATTTCCGGGGGCGGTGCTCACCACCCGGCCACCATGTCCGGTAGTCCGATCGGTCCGAATCGCCAGAGCAGTTACTTTTAAGTGAATTCACCACCGCAAGAAGAAGCAGCGCGACTTTCCACTAGACTAAGTCACTATGCCAACGTGTCGCGGATGACGCGTTACACTACAACCATTTGGGTGTTTGGGGATGGTGCTTTGGTGGCGGCGGTTGGCCTGTAAGATGCCTGTAATGCCAGGACGTTAGAGCAAACTTGTTCCGATGGGGAATTGGCCCACAACTGTGTGTCCGTGTGTGTCTACGAAGAGTTTCGCGGAAGTGAGAGATTTTTAAAGTTGTTACAATTATCACCGAAAGGAGTTTACTACAACAATTTGACCGAAACAAAAAAAAACTAGAAATTGAAAAAATTGAGACGTTGCACTAATCCTCTCCCGTTCTCTCTCTTTCTCTCTGCATACACAAACACGGTACAATTACAACGAATGATAATTACTTACTATATAAGTTCTACTTCAATAAGTAAACCAGATACAAAAAATCAAACGAAAAAGAAAATCGTAATCGTCAGTGTAATAATAATGATAAAATTTGTTATCGCATGAAGAGAATTTAGCAGCTTCTATAAAGCAATAGTTTACCAGTTGGTTAGTACAATGCGTTGGACGAACGAAATGATGAGACAAAGAATGGACAGCGAAATCGAGAGAACCGAGGGCAGTTAGGTACAAATTGAACGAAAAAGAAAACGCGCCCCGAGAAAGGATGGTACGATCTGGATGAATGCGCTGCCGGGTGTATTTTTTTTACTGAATCTAATGAATGCTTCATGGTCTTTTGTTTGCCTTTTTCCACTGCGCTCCCCCCCCCCTTCCTCCCATCCCGGTTCTAACTGCTGACCCACCACCGAATATCGAGTCGATGTTTCAATTACATTCCAAGGATGAATGTTCCTCTTTCGTACTTCCGTTCATACTACGTGTGAAGTGCTAATATGTTGCAACTCTCTTTATGGACTCTTCCGTCGTCAGGGCGCCTGACGACAAAATCTCTGCAATCCCACTCGTACGCTGTCAATTCCGTCGAACCGCCAAACGCTACCATCACACCACCACCATCATATCCCATCTCATCAGTGTTAGGCGAGGATTTCCGGTGCGATCCGTGTAACAAAAATCTCTCATCACTAACGCGCCTAAGACGACACATACAGAATGTTCACATGCGCCCGACTAAAGAGCCGGTATGCAATATCTGCAAGCGGGTGTACAGTTCCTTGAACAGCCTCCGGAATCACAAAAGTATCTACCATAGAAACATGAAGTATTCCAAAGACGACAAGAAACTACCGCCGCAGCTCCCGCTCGGAAGTGGGGGTGCTAATAACAGCAGCACCGGCAGCCCCCCGTCGCCCATGCCCACGGCCACCCCGCTGCCGCCAACATCACAGCCGTCTTCCACCGCAGGCATTTCCGGGGGCGGTGCTCACCACCCGGCCACCATGTCCGGTAGTCCGATCGGTCCGAATCGCCAGAGCAGTTACTTTTAAGTGAATTCACCACCGCAAGAAGAAGCAGCGCGACTTTCCACTAGACTAAGTCACTATGCCAACGTGTCGCGGATGACGCGTTACACTACAACCATTTGGGTGTTTGGGGATGGTGCTTTGGTGGCGGCGGTTGGCCTGTAAGATGCCTGTAATGCCAGGACGTTAGAGCAAACTTGTTCCGATGGGGAATTGGCCCACAACTGTGTGTCCGTGTGTGTCTACGAAGAGTTTCGCGGAAGTGAGAGATTTTTAAAGTTGTTACAATTATCACCGAAAGGAGTTTACTACAACAATTTGACCGAAACAAAAAAAAACTAGAAATTGAAAAAATTGAGACGTTGCACTAATCCTCTCCCGTTCTCTCTCTTTCTCTCTGCATACACAAATACGGTACAATTACAACGAATGATAATTACTTACTATATAAGTTCTACTTCAATAAGTAAACCAGATACAAAAAATCAAACGAAAAAGAAAATCGTAATCGTCAGTGTAATAATAATGATAAAATTTGTTATCGCATGAAGAGAATTTAGCAGCTTCTATAAAGCAATAGTTTACCAGTTGGTTAGTACAATGCGTTGGACGAACGAAATGATGAGACAAAGAATGGACAGCGAAATCGAGAGAACCGAGGGCAGTTAGGTACAAATTGAACGAAAAAGAAAACGCGCCCCGAGAAAGGATGGTACGATCTGGATGAATGCGCTGCCGGGTGTACGTGTGTCTGTGCGTGTTTTAACACTAATCGCAAACCTTAAACCACTTCATCAAACTAACAATCGAAACTATACACACACACATACACAAACCTACCACGAGACGACAGGACTTTATGCAAACGCGCACTAAAGGACGCGTCAAAATTCGAACCAAAATTTGAGCACAACAGGGAGCAATCGGTTCGATTGGAATCAATTGGAAAATTAGGGGCATTTATGTTTATCTCTTTTTGTGTTCGAGTGTACATAAAATTGGAAATATTAAAATTGAGACACTAGTGACTTCCTGATCAGGCTTGCTAAATTAGTTGAAATTGGTTTATATCATTTTGTCGAAACAACTTTCACCACTGTAATCATTACTGTAACGATCGTCATACTACCCACGAACAAAATTAGATGCGTACGAACGAACCGAGGAAGGTCGGTTTGCGTTTTTCTCACTCTCTCTCTCTCTCTATCTCTGCCCTACTCATGATGTTATCGATTTAACTCATACTATTTGTTTACCAAAAACAAAAACAAAAATGATCTATGATAAAAAGACTAATTTCGTGGAACATGAACAAAAAAAACGCGGAAAAGAAAAGTGCACGTTTGTTATTGTAATTAAATCTTCGCACAATTCGTCAAACAAACTATTGGCCCGTTAGGTTTTGTTTTTTGTTTTTTTTTTTTATGGGTGATGAATTTGAACAAACTGCTATGTGTTACATGTAAACAAAATTGTGCGTCGAATGTCGTATACACTGGTGTATGTACAATGGGCAAAGTACAAATTTGGAAAATCGAACTCCGTTTACCATCTCACTAGCATGCATGTGTCGATCGTAACTAAATTGTCGTCTAATGTTTTTTTTATACACACGAGAGATTGTTATGCAAAAAGAATTTTTAAATTTCGCAGAAGATCAAACATGCTGCATGTGCCGGTGGCGTTCGTGGTGAAGATGTCCTTAGGATGGTAATACAATTCCGGAAACAATAGCTCATTGTACAAACACACACCACACTGTAAATATTAGAACGTAGTACGTAATCCTAAACGATTGTGTTGAACGTAAATAAGAAGCTTTGGATGAAAGTCGCTTGGATGATGGAGAGAGCAAGCTACGCAAAACGGAGGAGCTGCGTGAACTGGTCTGGAGCAAACAAATCGGATCGAACCAAAAACCAAAAAAGAGCAGAAAAATGAACAAACATGAACAAAATCAAAACATCATAACTATGGAAACAAAATTATGTGACGCGTTTGTGAAGCAACGTAATGGACGATAACGGTTGTTCCATCAACACATGCAAATTGCCGGCAAACTACAGTTAAGACATCAAACTCCAAAGTCTTTTACACGTTTTCCCTCGACATTCCCCCTTCGCACCCAAAAACCCTCTTTCATCTATACCCGCCGGAAACTTGCACAGTTTGGTTGTTTTCTACTGAAACTAATTTTTGAACCGAGAGTTGATGTCATTTCTTGTATTTTTTCATAGTTTTTTTAGGTGAATTCAGGATTTTCTATCCAACCATAAACGTATAAACAAATTGGAAAATTATGCCCTTAGGGGTAATTATACGACCTTAGAAGTGATCATGAGATTAAAACACAAAATATGTAAAATGATTTGTAGCCTTTTTCGTTTTTAGTTTCTCTATTCTAAACGGTTCGTTCCGATAGCTTATAATATCACGGCTAAGCCGATAGAGCCGATAGAGGGAAAACGGGATACTGTTATCTTAGTTTGCCACAGTACGTTCCACTCACATTGCATTCTAGGTCGGATATTTTGCACTCGTCCAGGTCTCAGGGCATTTTAAACTTCAACTCGTTGGAATTCACAAGTGTACATTTTGACTTGAAGGTTGAAGGTGCAAGGATAGCATAACAGTAATCGTAACATGTACGGCAATTATCTTAATCCCAACTTACAAATGCACACTCTCCCCCTGTTCGGCGTTCACAGTTCCAATCTCCTTCTCCACATGTACACATTCGCTTATCACGTGCGTTCCTTATTAATCAATTTATTAGCTTCCTCTCCCTGACGGATATTCACTAGTATGACAAGCAAGGAATAAGATGTATTACGGGACGTTATTGGCATTGCTTTTTTCAATGGAGGGGGGTTTGATCACGTTGAAAACTGGTACCACATTCCACAAACCATAACGTACAGTAAATTTCGACTGTCAATCAATAGTCCTCGGTGAAGGTGTGTTTCTTTGTTAATACCAATCGCTAATAGACGCCACTTGTGGACAGGGATCAGTATTGGTTGTTTTTTTTATTTTTTTATACACACGAGAGATTGTTATGCAAAAAGAATTTTTAAATTTCGCAGAAGATCAAACATGCTGCATGTGCCGGTGGCGTTCGTGGTGAAGATGTCCTTAGGATGGTAATACAATTCCCGAAACAATAGTCCATTGTACAAACACACACCACACTGTAAATATTAGAACGTAGTACGTAATCCTAAACGATTGTGTTGAACGTAAATAAGAAGCTTTGGATGAAAGTCGCTTGGATGATGGAGAGAGCAAGCTACGCAAAACGGAGGAGCTGCGTGAACTGGTCTGGAGCAAACAAATCGGATCGAACCAAAAACCAAAAAAGAGCAGAAAAATGAACAAACATGAACAAAATCAAAACATCATAACTATGGAAACAAAATTATGTGACGCGTTTGTGAAGCAACGTAATGGACGATAACGGTTGTTCCATCAACACATGCAAATTGCCGGCAAACTACAGTTAAGACATCAAACTCCAAAGTCTTTTACACGTTTTCCCTCGACATTCCCCCTTCGCACCCAAAAACCCTCTTTCATCTATACCCGCCGGAAACTTGCACAGTTTGGTTGTTTTCTATTGAAACTGATTTTTGAACCGAGAGTTGATGTCATTTCTTGTATTTTTTCATAGTTTTTTTAGGTGAATTCAGGATTTTCTATCCAACCATAAACGTATAAACAAATTGGAAAATTATGCCCTTAGGGGTAATTATACGACCTTAGAAGTGATCATGAGATTAAAACACAAAATATGTAAAATGATTTGTAGCCTTTTTCGTTTTTAGTTTCTCTATTCTAAACGGTTCGTTCCGATAGCTTATAATATCACGGCTAAGCCGATAGAGCCGATAGAGGGAAAACGGGATACTGTTATCTTAGTTTGCCACAGTACGTTCCACTCACATTGCATTCTAGGTCGGATATTTTGCACTCGTCCAGGTCTCAGGGCATTTTAAACTTCAACTCGTTGGAATTCACAAGTGTACATTTTGACTGGAAGGTTGAAGGTGCAAGGATAGCATAACAGTAATCGTAACATGTACGGCAATTATCTTAATCCCAACTTACAAATGCACACTCTCCCCCTGTTCGGCGTTCACAGTTCCAATCTCCTTCTCCACATGTACACATTCGCTTATCACGTGCGTTCCTTATTAATCAATTTATTAGCTTCCTCTCCCTGACGGATATTCACTAGTATGACAAGCAAGGAATAAGATGTATTACGGGACGTTATTGGCATTGCTTTTTTCAATGGAGGGGGGTTTGATCACGTTGAAAACTGGTACCACATTCCACAAACCATAACGTACAGTAAATTTCGACTGTCAATCAATAGTCCTCGGTGAAGGTGTGTTTCTTTGTTAATACCAATCGCTAATAGACGCCACTTGTGGACAGGGATCAGTATTGGTTGTTTTTTTTACTGAATCTAATGAATGCTTCATGGTCTTTTGTTTGCCTTTTTCCACTGCGCTCCCCCCCCCCTTCCTCCCATCCCGGTTCTAACTGCTGACCCACCACCGAATATCGAGTCGATGTTTCAATTACATTCCAAGGATGAATGTTCCTCTTTCGTACTTCCGTTCATACTACGTGTGAAGTGCTAATATGTTGCAACTCTCTTTATGGACTCTTCCGTCGTCAGGGCGCCTGACGACAAAATCTCTGCAATCCCACTCGTACGCTGTCAATTCCGTCGAACCGCCAAACGCTACCATCACACCACCACCATCATATCCCATCTCATCAGTGTTAGGCGAGGATTTCCGGTGCGATCCGTGTAACAAAAATCTCTCATCACTAACGCGCCTAAGACGACACATACAGAATGTTCACATGCGCCCGACTAAAGAGCCGGTTTGCAATATCTGCAAGCGGGTGTACAGTTCCTTGAACAGCCTCCGGAATCACAAAAGTAGTTGGTGCCCGAAAATTGTAAAAAAAAAAATCGAACAAACAAAATTTTTCCCAATACCATCTCGTTTTTATTCGGAAAATTTTACGAATTGGATTGAGTTACTGGTACAAACTTAACAGAATGGACAAAACAAACACAAACAAAAATATAACTTCGCGAGCGAAATCAGCAGACAAATTTGTACAAATATCTAGAGGTTTGGATTATGCATTTGATGCTATTATGGTTTAATAGTGTAATTATTATTTAATTTAGTTATGATTACTGATAAGATGGCTGATGGCCGCGGACACGGAAATTAACCTTTGTAACAAATCAGGACGCTATGAAAATTACCGCTACCTATACATATATTTTAAGCCGGCTGCTATATACATATATCGGAAGACAGTTCCCGGAATTTACATATTAAGCTCTGTGGTGCCCAAAATTATCCCACGAACCAATTTGGTCTGTACAAAACAAAACAAAAACACTATGGGTGATGAATTTGAACAAACTGCTATGTGTTACATGTAAACAAAATTGTGCGTCGAATGTCGTATACGCTGGTGTATGTACAATGGGCAAAGTACAAATTTGGAAAATCGAGCTCCGTTTACCATCTCACTAGCATGCATGTGTCGATCGTAACTAAATTGTCGTCTAATGTTTTTTTTATACACACGAGAGATTGTTATGCAAAAAGAATTTTTAAATTTCGCAGAAGATCAAACATGCTGCATGTGCCGGTGGCGTTCGTGGTGAAGATGTCCTTAGGATGGTAATACAATTCCCGAAACAATAGTCCATTGTACAAACACACACCACACTGTAAATATTAGAACGTAGTACGTAATCCTAAACGATTGTGTTGAACGTAAATAAGAAGCTTTGGATGAAAGTCGCTTGGATGGTAGAGAGAGCAAGCTACGCAAAACGGAGGAGCTGCGTGAACTGGTCTGGAGCAAACAAATCGGATCGAACCAAAAACCAAAAAAGAGCAGAAAAATGAACAAACATGAACAAAATCAAAACATCATAACTATGGAAACAAAATTATGTGACGCGTTTGTGAAGCAACGTAATGGACGATAACGGTTGTTCCATCAACACATGCAAATTGCCGGCAAACTACAGTTAAGACATCAAACTCCAAAGTCTTTTACACGTTTTCCCTCGACATTCCCTCTTCGCACCCAAAAACCCTCTTTCATCTATACCCGCCGGAAACTTGCACAGTTTGGTTGTTTTCTATTGAAACTGATTTTTGAACCGAGAGTTGATGTCATTTCTTGTATTTTTTCATAGTTTTTTTAGGTGAATTCAGGATTTTCTATCCAACCATAAACGTATAAACAAATTGGAAAATTATGCCCTTAGGGGTAATTATACGACCTTAGAAGTGATCATGAGATTAAAAAAAAAAAAAGCTTTATAAGTTAATACAGCCAATGCATAACGTGATGTGAAAAACTAACGCATTACTTTAAATTGATGTTTTCTGTTGAAGGAAAATATATGTCAAATTAATCGTTTTGTTTAAATTCTGAAAATCAACGATTCATTTCTAATTGTATTCATTTTTTGCTTTTCCTCATAAGTTGTGTGCTGTTCAGATTTTTTGACTAGTGTAAGAATGTATAACTGTTGTTTGGTATAATATTACGTGTTTGATCGTGTTTATACGTCGTTGTTGTGTGTTTTAAGTTGTCAAAAAGAACTCTGCAAAGCCTCTAAATGTTTAATCTTCATTCCATTCATATAATTAAAAACAATACTGCTGCATTTATAAAGTGAACGTGTTTTGTTTGGACATTGGAAATTTCATGTTTTCTTTTGAAATGAACTTCTTAACGACACACGAAACAATTAAGGACGATTTATTCACATTACTCTCGCT
>KZ069628.1:30453-42168 GCA_002091845.1 Anopheles cracens
ACAGTTTCAATCATCGATCGATATAAGTATTTTTGTTTCCTATAACTTTTATCAACTGTTGGTGCCCGAAAATTGTAAAAAAAAAAATCGAACAAACAAAATTTTTCCCAATACCATCTCGTTTTTATTCGGAAAATTTAACGAATTGGATTGAGTTACTGGTACAAACTTAACAGAATGGACAAAACAAACACAAACAAAAATATAACTTCGCGAGCGAAATCAGCAGACAAATTTGTACAAATATCTAGAGGTTTGGATTATGCATTTGATGCTATTATGGTTTAATAGTGTAATTATTATTTAATTTAGTTATGATTACTGATAAGATGGCTGATGGCCGCGGACACGGAAATTAACCTTTGTAACAAATCAGGACGCTATGAAAATTACCGCTACCTATACATATATTTTAAGCCGGCTGCTATATACATATATCGGAAGACAGTTCCCGGAATTTACATATTAAGCTCTGTGGTGCCCAAAATTATCCCACGAACCAATTTGGTCTGTACAAAACAAAACAAAAACACTATGGGTGATGAATTTGAACAAACTGCTATGTGTTACATGTAAACAAAATTGTGCGTCGAATGTCGTATACGCTGGTGTATGTACAATGGGCAAAGTACAAATTTGGAAAATCGAGCTCCGTTTACCATCTCACTAGCATGCATGTGTCGATCGTAACTAAATTGTCGTCTAATGTTTTTTTATACACACGAGAGATTGTTATGCAAAAAGAATTTTTAAATTTCGCAGAAGATCAAACATGCTGCATGTGCCGGTGGCGTTCGTGGTGAAGATGTCCTTAGGATGGTAATACAATTCCCGAAACAATAGTCCATTGTACAAACACACACCACACTGTAAATATTAGAACGTAGTACGTAATCCTAAACGATTGTGTTGAACGTAAATAAGAAGCTTTGGATGAAAGTCGCTTGGATGATGGAGAGAGCAAGCTACGCAAAACGGAGGAGCTGCGTGAACTGGTCTGGAGCAAACAAATCGGATCGAACCAAAAACCAAAAAAGAGCAGAAAAATGAACAAACATGAACAAAATCAAAACATCATAACTATGGAAACAAAATTATGTGACGCGTTTGTGAAGCAACGTAATGGACGATAACGGTTGTTCCATCAACACAGATAGACGCGTGTATGTTAATCGCGACCCGTTCGCACCACCATTGTTTCTCGTCCGCCAGGGTTTAACGCGGGATAGACGCGTGTATGTTAATCGCGACCCGTTCGCACCACCATTGTTTCTCGTCCGCCAGGGTTTAACACACAGGCGCTGCAAGCAGTGGAGCTGGCCGGATCGCCACAGGGTAAGTTAGATTTGATTTGTTTACCAAATATTCCCATCGATTAAATTTCAACGAGCCAACAAAATTTATACATACATCGACTACTATCTTTCATAAACTTTCTTATTTATACCCTTTTTTTACAAACGTTATATATTTTCCATTTTCCAATTGAAACCAAATTAAAACCAAAAATTCAAGAAAATTAAAACAAACCACAAAAAAAAACAAAAATTTACCACTACTAACTCTGAACATATCCTCTTTCTGCTAATGATGCGCGCATAAACCATGCGGGAAAATATGGATTTTTTGTGTGTGTATGGAAGAAATCGTAGCCTAAATACGTATATTTATAAACATATTGTTTCACGTAATTTAAACGACCAGGGGGCGTCGCCTCCGCCGCATCTCGCCAGCCTGCAGAACAGTTCCTCCCCGCATAGTGGCAGCGGTGGCGGGGGTGGTGGAGGCGGTGGAGGAGGAGGTGGCGGTAGTAACGGCGCACCGATCGTCAACCAACTGCTAAAGCGAGCGGCTGCCGCGGCCGCGCTCAGGCGGGAACGGAACAATTCGAGCCACTCGGACGAGATGGCACTCAAGCGGCACCGGATGTCGGTAGATAGCAATGGGCCGACGAGCAACCGGGACCTGGATGTGATCTGCAATACGCCCCAGACGACCGCCACCGACTTTTCTTCGAGCGCCTCCAAGCAACACATAAATCTGCCGTCGCCGCAGGGAAAGGATCAGCTGCGGCAACAGGACAGCTTATCCGCTCACGCAAACAGTGGTGAGTGAGAAGCTTGTGTACCGCTCACAAGTATTACAATCGCATCTTTTCTCTCTCTTTCTCTCTCTTTGTAACAGGCAACAACAGTTTCTCCATCAACAGCTCGAGTAACTTAATAAAAAGTAGTATTAATAACAATAACAATAACATCAACAACAACAACAACTTGAACAACAACCTGCTGCACAGCAAGGAAAACAGTAGTGGCGGCGGTGGCGCAGGTCTCTGCGGTTCCGGCAGCATGCCAACCTCGCTGGGAACCTCGAACGGCAGCAACGCCGGCAGCTTGTGCTCGGCCGAGAAGGAAAGCCTGGCGTCGTCCCCGTCGGAACGTTCGGCAGAGGACGTGAAGTCGGAACCGCTGGAACTGCTGTGCGGTACCGGCGGTGACCACGAGAACAGCTCCGACTCGGTGACGGACGATCACGGCGACCTCGTGAAGAGTGGAATGGATGTGAAAGGATCCCTACGGTAAGCACTGCTTTCGCATCTAGCAAGCGATAGTGTAGTTTTAAAGTCTAAGTCTTCCCACCTTTCCATCGATCATCAGATCACCGAACGATCACGATCTTGACAGCAATATCCACCATCACAGCGGGGCCCAGTTTCTCATGAATGCCAGCGAAAATAAACTCTTTCCGACGCCGCCTTCGTTTAACTTTTCCATGGCAGCACTGGCCGCAGATCCTTCGGCGTTGGCAGGTGAGTTTTCGCGAGAGAGACGCCTAGCGGGATAGACGCGTGTATGTTAATCGCGACCCGTTCGCACCACCATTGTTTCTCGTCCGCCAGGGTTTAACACACAGGCGTCCGCCACCGCTGCCACTATGCGGGGAGGAACTGTTCTGCAGGCTGGCGAGATGCGGCGGAGGCGACGCCCCCTGGGACACGTACAGCGAGTCGTCCAGCATCTTCTCCGGATAGATCGGATGGTGGACCACACCCGACGGCAGGTTGGCCCCGAGCGACGGATGCATCTGCAGCGACAAGGGCAGGGCTGTATAAATATCGGGGCCGCTAGGCAAACGAGAATCGCTTCGAGCTACACTTACACCATGTGTCTCCTCAGCTTGCTGCTGTGTTAAACCGGAGACTCTTAGAATTTCGGCCGTCTTCAGGAACGAGCTCAGGGAACGCTGATGCACGTTCACCTCGCCATGGTATATGAACTCGACCAGCGCGTGCAGGTCGGTGAACGCCACGTCCTGCAGCACTATCACGGGATGTTTGCATGGTGTGCTCTGTGCGGTGTTGGGAGAGAACCAAAGCGAAAGACATAATGATACACACATATAGCAAGGAGGTTGTGGCAACTGGCTTTGCGCACGTACCTTGAGCAGCTCGCGGAAGTACGTACTGCACGCGGACAACACCACCCGATGGGCTTTGAGGCTGCGGCCGTCGCAGGCGAGCGTCACGTCGACAAAATCCTCATCATCGCGCAGGTTCTCGAAGGCCGACGTGATACTGCTCTGGTAGTTGTTCCATCGCAGACAAAAGTGCTGCGTATCCACCATGTTTGTCACGTTTGTGTTTTGCACTGTAGTTCAATTTATTGTAGTTTTGATTGGATTTGTACGTCTGCTGCGTTCTCCTTACCACCTTAGAATCAATTGCTTGCTAGCGCTTACGTGTTGATATGAATAATCTGTAAAGGAGCAGAGAAACATGCGGAGATGGTTAAAAATACTGCTTCTAACATAAATATAATCAACTGTTGCTGTGAGTTTTGTCTCAAACTAAACTACAGTTTTATATCATTTCAGATGATTTATTTACTCTCGAGAATCCATGATTGGGTACCACGTATGGATTTTCTGTTCCAATATTATTTGAACTTAAAACAAAAGTGGCAAGCATCGCGTCTGCTGTATTTGCTACTGCGAAAGATTTATTAATTCGCAGTTTACATCTTGATGGCAGCGATTTTTTAAATACCACAGGTGTTTTATTTCCACAAAAACACATCTCGTCCGAGTGGCTCGAATTGTTCCGTTCCCGCCTGAGCGCGGCCGCGGCAGCCGCTCGCTTTAGCAGTTGGTTGACAATCGGTGCGCCGTTACTACCGCCACCTCCTCCTCCACCGCCTCCACCACCTCCGCCACCGCTGCCACTATGCGGGGAGGAACTGTTCTGCAGGCTGGCGAGATGCGGCGGAGGCGACGCCCCCTGGGACACGTACAGCGAGTCGTCCAGCATCTTCTCCGGATAGATCGGATGGTGGACCACACCCGACGGCAGGTTGGCCCCGAGCGACGGATGCATCTGCAGCGACAAGGGCAGGGCTGTATAAATATCGGGGCCGCTAGGCAAACGAGAATCGCTTCGAGCTACACTTACACCATGTGTCTCCTCAGCTTGCTGCTGTGTTAAACCGGAGACTCTTAGAATTTCGGCCGTCTTCAGGAACGAGCTCAGGGAACGCTGATGCACGTTCACCTCGCCATGGTATATGAACTCGACCAGCGCGTGCAGGTCGGTGAACGCCACGTCCTGCAGCACTATCACGGGATGTTTGCATGGTGTGCTCTGTGCGGTGTTGGGAGAGAACCAAAGCGAAAGACATAATGATACACACATATAGCAAGGAGGTTGTGGCAACTGGCTTTGCGCACGTACCTGCGACGAGCTGGATAAGAGACCCCTTGAGCAGCATTTTGATGACGCATCGCTAATCCACTAGCACGGCACGCAAGGGAACAAACAGAGAGTGGTCAATTCGACCAAAACTGCGGTGCTCAGCTTTTTTGCATGCTGGAAATCTAATGCTTTCCTCAAGACCCTACGCATGACGACGGTGGGGGTTGAGCCCGCGCAGAGACCAATTGAGCAAATTGTAGCACCGAACATGGCTTGCGAGGAATATTTGGACACGTTGTTTACGAATCTATCAAATAGCTACATGAAATAGCAAACGCATACAAAATCGGACGTGCCATGCGAGGTTGAATGTAACAAACTGAACCGAACAACAAACAGCAAAGCGTTTTGTGCATCGCAGGTTTCTTATGCAAAAACCAAAAACATTGCTTTCAACACATGCATCGCCCACGGCGTTAGAAAACAGATGATGTGATGGTATGTTGTGGATTTTATACAAACAACATAAATCTTTTGTCGGTTTACATATAACGTGTCTGGCAATAACTGTTTTATGGTGGAGTAACACAATCTTCAAGAAGATTAGTTCTTACACAGTGGACATATGGGTGTAGACAATATCATGAATACTGTAACATGTATACCAGCCTCTTCCAGATACATTTTTCGTTTGATACAGCAGTCGTTTGACAGTCAAGCAGTTCAAATTGAAACTCAATGTCTGTTTACGTTTGATCAAAGCTAACCGGTATTGGAATAATAACATAGGGAAATATTTGATTGCTGCTGTATGAATGGTAAGTATTTTCATCACATTTGCCGTGTGAGCCCATCACATTTACCGATCTAATTATTAACTGTCATTAGGTTAAATAAATAAAAAAGCTGGATGGCCGCATAATTAGGACAACAAAGACCATTTAGGGATTTCAATAATAGAGTCGAATCTTTAGTTTATATTATTTGATTAACAATGGTCAGTTCTAAACTTGTCAGCTTAAGCACCCAGTACAGTATTAAATTACAATTGTATGTCGATACCGACTGATCGAGATGATCGAATATTTATGTTTGTTTTCGACATTCGTTCCCAAATGTACACAAAATGATAAAATTATCAGCCTAAATCCGATGGCACCACAATAATAGTAATAAAATTGATGCCTCATCGTTTTAAAATAGAACACTTAATGGACTTAGTCCTTCCTATCGAACTTGATATTTTTGTTTGCATTCTATTCGGTACAATACAGAAGAATGGCAACACTGGATTGTATCTTTCTTGATAAGACCGTCTCCGGAATCACCGAAGCCCGTTTTTCCGAGCAAAATACTCTTCCTAGTTCAAGCTAGATAATGAAGACCTAGGCTTCTTATGGGTCTTACGGCCTTGGTTTAGAACCAAAACATAATCAGGAACATACACTCTGTTACTTAAAATGTTGAGACACCTAAAATAATTCAGTTGGTGTGAATATAACGATTCATCAGGTTAGAAACTGTTGAAGGTAGCTATTGTGACGATGTTGTATTTTTTTTATTGGTAACAGTTTAATTGGTAACGATGTTGTATTTATTGTATGGTTTTTCATTCATATGAACAGCTGCATCAGTCTGTATTGTTTTCCTTCCATCAGTTTTAAAACGTTTCCGTCTTAAATTTGATGCACCATATGACCACACACACACACACATGGTCGGGGACCGATGGTATGATTTGGTGGACCGTAGTACCAATTCGACCTCCCACAAGGCACAGAGCAAAAAGAAAACGCTCTCATTCTCTTCATTTGGCCGTACACATTCGGTGAGCGAAGGTCCGAACTGTTGCTGTGTTGCTGCACCCACAGCGTACGGCTGTTGCTCTTGCTCTTTCTCCAGCCAGATCTCACAGACATACCCATACACACCGTCTGGTACGGGGTACCTATCATGTTCCTGCCGTACGGTTCTCCACGTCATTGCGCTCTAGGAAGCGTCTAGCTCCCATCCCGCCCACATTTCGCTTCGATTCTACAGATCGTTGGGGTTTATTTCGGCCATGTGGTAGCAGTAGCGGCGTGTGCTGTACGTGCTATCGTTTTTATTTGTTCGCTTTTTTCATGTTGCGATGGTCATACATGTGTGAACGCTTCAACTTCGATGAAGAGTGTCGGCATCGACACGACGGCTAGACAAACTTCGTCCTTCTCCGCTTTATATGGAAACTCGGCTTCGAGTGGACTCGACTCTCGTCGCACGCCGTGTCCGTTGCAGACGCGCACACACCACACCACCGTAAGCCGGTGAAAGTCATTCATGCATGGCGCGTTCGCGTTTTCGTACCGCGTTGGTCTTTTTGCCAGCTAATATCCTCTCGTTCCGTTCCGTGTGGTGTGGCCCGACGTCGAACGTAGAAAGTGAAAAAGAAAAGCATCACATTCTTGTCAGCAACAAATCACCAGCCGGCCGGAACTAGTTGCGCTCTGCATTTTTCCCGTGCCACGTGGCGTGTGGCCTTACAGTGCGAACCACGGATTGGGGCGCAAAGCATCCGGTCACACATCCATGGGTGGCTGGTTAGTGTGCTTGTGTACCCCATCCACTTCCCCGGTTCGTCCTTCGGAAAGGCACCGGTAGCGAACGAACGAACGACCATGGTCCTAGGTGCATTCAGTTCCGCACGTTTTATATAGCGCACCACTTGCTCTTTTTACACCGGTGAGAGGTGCCCACGTGGTAGTGCACTCGTCTCGGCACAGCGACACGGTGGACACGGCGATGAAAAAGTCAGCTGGGGGAAAAAGAAAGATCACAATCGCATTTTGCATTTTCCTACCCCATCCCGTCGAGTGGAAAGGTTTTTTCTCACTTCTTTTTTGTTGTTGTCCTAGAAACAGCTGGTGCATCAACGCCGTACACATTGCCACGTGGGCATGCGATTCACAAAAAGAAGGAAAATCCTTATTTCCTTCCTTTCGCTTCACATGCTCTTGACGACCACGTGCGCGCAGCATTGCATCGTCGTCCACACGGAACGGTTTTGTAGGTGCACATGTGAAAATATGCTGCCAGACGCACACACACACACACAAGTGAGGTTATGTATGCAATTAACTACCGTGAGAAATTATTATTACATATTTTATATTAGAATCTGGTTTAATTATAATTTAACTGTTATTTATAGAAGGTTCAGTTTAACAAAGGAATGTTTCTACGGTCCTGTGTATTTCTAGTAACACAAGAAATTGCAACCTAAATTAAGTGCTCTCATCTCTAAACTGGAACAATACAAATAATTTATTTATTATCGTTTAAGAAAGGAGTTACTTGAAAGATTTAAACTTTTTAAACATTTTCTTTTAATATTGACAACCGTTTCGTTGAAACGGACACAAAAAAGTACGTATAAAACGTATAAAGTCGCCGTAAGAGCAAATATCCAAAAACTACCGACACTATGGTTGTTAAGACATGGTTAAGATAGTTGTTAAGAAACTATGTTCGATACAGCATTCTTGTACATTCAGCAATACAAACCAGGTCAACATTCGAACACGAGTTCTAGTAGAGAATGACGCAAAGAAATTGCTCCGCCCCAAAACGTGGTCACACACCAGCAGCATCATATCAACACGTGTTTATGCCTAACGCTTTCAAACCCATAGGTGCCATAAAAGCAGCAAGGGCAGCATGAAGACATGCAGCACACACCATTTCGCAGTCGTTTCTGCATTCGATAGCCACACGATGTGTGCGAGACGTTGAACAAAACGTGGTACAAAAATAGCGGATGGAAAACGAGTTGCAGAACGGTGCATCCGTACCGTACGGCATAAGGAACGTGCATTTGCACGCAGCTATCCATTCCACTTGATGTTAGCAATTGCCGATGTCGAATACAACTATATTGACAGTGGCAATTTGTTAGTTTTTAATTTTTTAGTATTAGTTTTCATCACAACATGTACACAGCGTACAGACTTCTAATTTGTTATTAGTCAACGTTTGATAATCCCTTTTCAATGAGAGCTTCAATGAATTCTCTCTAAACTTTTTTAAAATAAAATTTAAATTGATTAAAGAATCATTGTTTAGGAGTTATAACATATGTTCCAGTTTGACCAGTGAGAATATTACTGCCACAATCAATCGAAATAAGCCAAATCTTTGTTTGTTTGATAAAATAGACAAATGCAATGTTTTTATAGAGCACATATCAAATTAATATTTTACATACAAAAGCAGTTTTTGAGATACAACTAGACCAGCAAAACTTTGTTAATGTATAAAGTATAAGTAAAAAAAAGATGTTATTTTGCACCATTCACAACCTTGTGTAGAATATGCCTCCAGAATTCCGAAATGCTTTGTTTGCCTACCTATCTCATATTAATGTAATTGCATGAAGTTTCTTTTTATGAGACCAAAACCACTTTGATTAAAATTTTTAGCTTTCATCTGTAATTTGTATTTAATTTCCATTATGAAGAGCTGACCAAAGTTTTCCTTCATAAACCATGAGCAGTTTTATTTACTTTAATTTACTTTAATAAAACCGACCACTCTCACGAGCTTGCTTCACTCTCGCTTTCTATATATAGTCCGCGCTGTGCGGGGTCTTCTGCGGGAAGACGATAGCGGAATGGAATGGTTGCCGTTGTCATCATCATCGTCATTGCCGTCTAGCCACCAGACAAACCGCGCGAAAAGCCGGGTAGTGGGTTGGTGGGTTGAACGATAAAGCAAAAGAGGTAGAAAATATCGCCGAGAACACCACCGGAGCGGCAGCGACGACGACGACGACGACTACGACGATGCAAAAGGCAATCGACCGTTTGTCCGACGGTGCCGTGTTCTCACTAGGTTAAGGTGAAGGTCAGACACTGGCAACGGTACCGTACCCATACAACGTGCAGTGCAGCAGCGGCGGAACTCAACCGGGATGGCTATTCTGCTCCATGCTCCATGCTTGTGCATCTACTAGTTATGCTAGCACATGTTCCAGCGCTCTCCTGCCGCGGTTCTCAACGCAGCAATAGCAGCAAGGGCAGCATGAAGACATGCAGCACACACCATTTCGCAGTCGTTTCTGCATTCGATAGCCACACGATGTGTGCGAGACGTTGAACAAAACGTGGTACAAAAATAGCGGATGGAAAACGAGTTGCAGAACGGTGCATCCGTACCGTACGGCATAAGGAACGTGCATTTGCACGCAAGCAAGATCCGATGATTCATTCCTAATCAACTAGTTAATATAAGCCTGCATTAAAAAAGGATTATCATGGTCTGGAATAGACGATCTTTATCTGCTGTACTGACTAAAACATATTCCAGTAAGAAACGTTCTGCTCAACTCTAGCCATGTCTTATCAGTTGTACCTTTTCTACGGATGCAACGCTGTGTCTGTGTCCGTGTGCAGCTATGGTGTATGCTCCTATTTGCAAGTGCTGTATAAACGTAACCGAGTTCAGCTATTTTATCAGCGTCAATCAATTCCATTGTCACAAAAAATGGCAAAGCGTTCCATATTATTAGCGTTTCAGTTGTGCAAACAAGAAACTAGTTCAAGATCGTTGCGTTAATATAGATACATGGTGAATACAAATTGAAAATAGCGCAAGGTCGTTTTCAAGGTTGCTCAGGGTGGAGGTGGAGAAAATGCGAGCAAGAAATGAGAGCGCTTAATACTCGGTAATTGTCGTTATACTCATGAATATATTTTCCCAGCGCTTAAACCAAATCGCCCGGCAGGACAAGTTCCGAGAAACGCCAGGTTCTAAGAACCGTCGCTCGCATCCCAAGAAAGAAGCTCCCCAATTCGACTCGTCGTAGATGATTCAACCTAACCTAGAATTCCACCCTCTCTTCTCTCAAGGCCATTCACGCCCGGTCGGACGGTCGGTCGGTCGGATGTCGTCTGCGGACTGTTCCCTCACAGCGCGCTATTGCCAGATAATACGTGCGTTACCCGCTGGCGTACGTGAGCACCGTTGACCAACATTTTCGGAGTGCAAGTACGCGCGCAAGTAATGGTAGTGGTGATAATAGTAGTAATAGCATAAAAAAACACCAAAACCATCATACACTAGCAGCAAGCAAGATGTGTGCGAACTTGCGAAACGGAATCCGTTCAATGACCGGAACGTAACAGACATTTGCACAGAGCGTTCGATAAGATAACATACACGTACGTACGTACGTACGTACGTACACCTTCATGCGCCGGTTGACCTCCGCCGCTCGCTTGTCTTATGTTTCTTCTTCTTGTTCTGGCGTTGTCAGAAACAAAGTATTCGGCCCCCTTCTTTCGGTTTTCCCCCATTTTTTGGCCTGTACCACACTATCAGTTTGCAGTTTGTCTTATCAAGAGTAGTAATCGGGCTGGGCTTTCTTTGGTGGCTCTGACGGAACGGAAGTTGGCACAAAAAATGGCGGTAGGTGCCTCATGTCAGACAGATCATGTATGTTCTGCTTCATCGTTCATCGTTTCACGGAAGTGGAGCAGCAAGATCCGATGATTCATTCCTAATCAACTAGTTAATATAAGCCTGCATTAAAAAAGGATTATCATGGTCTGGAATAGACGATCTTTATCTGCTGTACTGACTAAAACATATTCCAGTAAGAAACGTTCTGCTCAACTCTAGCCGTGTCTTATCAGTTGTACCTTTTCTACGGATGCAACGCTGTGTCTGTGTCCGTGTGCAGCTATGGTGTATGCTCCTATTTGCATCCTTTTCGGCACGCCACGCCGAGCCGTTTAGAAGAGCAGCAAAACCGTTGCGCTGTCGCGCGACCACCGTCGTCATAATCATTCGCGCAAGGTTGAATTGCAAAAAAAAACGAGATGATTAACGAAAAACAAGAAAAGCAAAATAGAACCGCAACGCAACTACACAACCAACCATCGTTGGCCGGCAGGAGGCGAGAACTAGCATCTAGCTATCTGTACGGGGTGCTGACGCCGTGCCTATAATAATCATAATCACCATCGGCTGCCCCGCGCACACCATCAGGC
>KZ069629.1:0-25519 GCA_002091845.1 Anopheles cracens
CGTTTTCGGCTGACGGGACGACGGTGATGATGGCCTAAAAGGATCGTGCCCGGTGCTTTGCTTCCTTCTTGCTTCTTCTTTTCGCTTCTTCCCGTGTTTGCAGCGCGGCTTGCAGCAACCTTCAATTTATCGACCGCACCGTTTGCAACACACGAGCGCTCAGCTAACGAAATGCACGCCAAGGAATTATGGCCGAATCCATAATAAATCATTTTCACCTGCGCCCGCGTTTTGCAGCGCCCTCGTTGCGGGATGATCCCAGGCTCCTACACAGCCCCGATTTTGTCCCGATTTCGCCCTTCGGGAACTCGCCCCGCCCGTGGGACTCGGTGTTTGCTCAGGGGGCCCGATGGCACGGATGGATTGGATGTTTGTTTTAACGACCAACCATCATCACTGCCGATCCTCCCGTGCGACCTCCGGTGGCCTCGCCCTCCCGACCCGTCCATTCCCGGGTCCGTTCGATTTTCGATCCACTTTTCCGCCGCCTGCCGTGGTCTGTGACTTCGTGCAAAGAATTCGACGTTAATTATGTAGCCCTCTCGGGCCCGCGCGCGGGATGATGAACGGAGCGAGGGAGAACGGGCCACGAAAACGACGAAAAATGAAATACGAGAGCAGCGGCGAGCGGTCCCGGGGGTCGGCCATCCTCACGATGCACCTTGGGACGTACGGAGTCGCGCGCGCGCGGTTCCCGTTTCTTCCTGCCAGCGATGATTACAGGGCAACCCGCGCGAGCCCCGGTGCGATCTTCCGATATGTTTCCGTCTGCCTTTTCCATGTTCTGCCAACTCGGTTTCCCCGGCTTCGGCCGTTTGCGTGTGTGTTGCGCCGTTGCGCCACCCGAGCCTTGTTGACGTAGTTACGCTTTGTTTCCTGGAACGCACGGCCACACGGCCGGACGTTGCATAACTTTCGGGGTCGGGGTTCGGGGTCGAGGTTGAGGGCCAGGGCTGGCCGGTGCCGATCGTCGTGTGGATCGCCCGGTACATGATAATGATTATAATTTGATGATAGGATCGCTATTTTTTTTCTCGTTGTACAATATTCCTTCCCATTTGCAATAAAACAGACACTTTGGGCACATTGTAACGCTCGCTCCTACCTTCATCTTATCCGATCCAAAACTACGACATCACGACATGCAAATATGATTCTTTTCGCCACCATCCCGCGGGTCGCCGAGCGCGCCTTTTTGAAATCATAGCTAGACAAATAAAACCTGTTAGAAAACGTCAAATGTCGATCGTCGTTATAAGTACAAACGCGTTTTCGGTACATCGACCGGTTCGAACAACGTTCCGCAGATAATTAGCATAAATATAACCTCAGCAAGCGGCACGTGCTTCTATTGCAACCAAATGAACAAATTAAAACAGCTTTTTGCGCCACGTAACCTTGCTTAATAAATTTTATAACTTAGATTCTTTTCCAACAAAACTGGTTGGAATTGTGGTATTGTGTTGGTATTGTGGTTGTGAACTCTGTTTGTATTGTAAAATCAAGCGAAATTTTCAAATTATTTGAAAGCTAGATCACATTGACATTGATTGGTCATTACTGGTAAATGTCGCTAAACACGTTTTTTTTTCAAACATAGTTACATCATTATTTGTAGCCTTGATCCTTTTATCGTTTTTTTCATTTAAATAATATTGCTATTTTATCATACACATGAACTCTAACTAAATGTAAGCTCAAAATGCATAAGAGCCAGAAAAATGATACTGCAAAAACTTTCAAATTACTGAAGCACTAATAATTGATGGAATGTTTATAGAAACGTTCCAAGATCTAGGAGCTCCAAGATCAGTACCAGTAATTCTGGAGTTTTTCAATTTAAATTATAATATTTTTCTCATAAACCACAAATGTACATGAATACTATCACAATTTAATATTTAATTCAAAAAACCGTTTAACAATGTAAATAAATAAAATTGTGAATGTATGCTTCGTTTTTTTTCAGAGCGGTTGAGACATTTATACAAACAAATGGGTTTTAATTATTTATTCACTTCCAGTTTTATACAATGTGGCGAATGTAGCTTTTTTATTTTGCTTGGAACCACTTCTGCGAACAGATATGCTTGTACACAAGGGATGATAACCTATCAGCGAAACGAATATTATTTTCTCATTATGGAAGGGTTTGTTTTCAGCATTCTTTTTTCAACGTAGTGTAAAACTAGCTATTGACATTAAAAAATATTAGATTTAAGCAATAGATTGACTATGTTATTGGCTTAACCAAATCCATCATGTTATAATCAAATTGACTCAACATATCTTTATTTAAGCCGATTTAATTTTTGCCATTTTGCCAATAATAATAAAACATTGAAAATAGATTTTAATTTCACTTTTAAGCTCCTGTTACCATAACGAGTACATAGCTTTTTGCACCAAACAAAAAGCGTGCTACCTATCAATCGTTCCGTCACCGCACACGCTAAAAATAAGAGACCGACAAGGCTATTATCGGTTGGAATGCACATGCACTTTTCCGCCCGTGTTACTGTGACCTAAAACCGATTCCAATCGCTCGTCTCCCCCCCCTCTCCCCCCTAGGGCAGACTGTGCAGGCGGCACACGAAAACACGCCGTTGATACCGCCGTTGGCAGCGGGTGCAGCGTGAGTTGCGAAAATATTTTGCAGCAAAAATTTGACACGCCACTGACGGCCACCAGTCATGTAAGCAGTCACGCCGGTGCCCCGGTGCCGAGAAGGAAGTCGTCTTGCCCGTGCCCAGTCGTCATAACATGCACTCCACTCGTGAACTCGATACACTTGAACGCATCTGCGATCCGGATCCTGGGTTGCCGCCGGGCAGCGAACGGTTACGGTGGTTCTACCCTCGCAGAGTGGAGCCTGTCGTGTGCGCGACAGCGACAGGAAAACGACTTGTCAAGCAAACTGAGAACGTCCTAGGTACGTTCATAAATCATTACACCAACATTTAAAACATCTTAATTCACCCGCAGCCCGGAGTTGGGGCTGGTGTGCGACTCCGCACTTTCCAGTCTTCGAGTCCGAGTGTGGAGCGTGCACTGAATGCATCCTGCTCCCGTGGTCGTGGTGTGCGTGCATGCCGGCGCGGCCAGCGCTGATATGCTGCCGGAGTAAAAACATAAGCCGTAAATGAGTAAATCGGCGGAAATCTTGCTGGCCGTACCTGCGGTGCCGACCGCGGCAGTTCACATTTGCGGCCCAGCGGGGAGCAACCTCAGTGAGGTGTAGCAGTGTGAGGTGAAGAATTTCATTTCTCAACCCGAAGCCAAACTGTCATCGTTGCGCTCGCCGGTGGGCCGGTGGGAAGGTAACAAACTCAATTATCCTCTCCGGATCGGCCGCGGGATCCGGGTGAGCTTTACAGGCGGGGCTGTTCGGTAAACATGATGAGTTATCAGCTGCCCATTGGGACTCCGAGTGTAGAGAGCGAGAGAGCGAAAGAGCTCCAAGATCAGTACCAGTAATTCTGGAGTTTTTCAATTTAAATTATAATATTTTTCTCATAAACCACAAATGTACATGAATACTATCACAATTTAATATTTAATTCAAAAAACCGTTTAACAATGTAAATAAATAAAATTGTGAATGTATGCTTCGTTTTTTTTCTCGTTGTACAATATTCCTTCCCATTTGCAATAAAACAGACACTTTGGGCACATTGTAACGCTCGCTCCTACCTTCATCTTATCCGATCCAAAACTACGACATCACGACATGCAAATATGATTCTTTTCGCCACCATCCCGCGGGTCGCCGAGCGCGCCTTTTTGAAGCAAAACGCAAAACGCGAACGAATCCCAATGCCCACGGAAACGATGATATTATCGCCAGTTTTTCGCATCATAAGTTGCCATCGGCGAGCGCATGCAGTAGCCCGGAATCTCCCAAATGGTCTCACCGGAGTGTCGTAAAATATCACCGCGTCCGACTCGTCCGACCCCCGTGTGTTGTTTTGGGTGGGCTCTTTTTCCGTTGGCATAGCGACGCTCGGCCCTCTGGTCTGCGCGGCCGGTCCGTCGGTTTTCATCTATCTTTATGGATCAGCAAATTGGTTCTGCCCCCGAGACCAAGTGTGACAGATAAAAGGGAAAATATATTGATATTTTTATGCTTATGAAGCAATCGGTTTAGTTTGGAGTTTTTTTTCTTCTCTCGTCTATCTCTTTTTGTTCTGTTATTCTTTTTTTTGCGATGCTCACTTTTATCACCATTGCCTCGTTTTTACTCTCGTGCTCGTTATGCTTTCTCTTAGCTGGGGGTTTCCGCTAGCAGTGCTTGCGGCAGGGCCGAACCGAACAGCCAAATCGAAAAGTAGAGTCAGGAAAAAACCGGAAAAAAGCGAATCTAATGTGCCCTCCCCCGGGCCGACCCCGAAAAGCGTAGCAATGTGGTAAATATTATGATTTTGAGATGCAATAAAAATGGGGCCACAATAAAACTAGAAACAATCGCTCGCCCTGCTTTCTCGGCATCGGTCATCGATGGGTTGTCTGGTGCTTTTCACTCCTTTCCCGGTCGCGCCTCGATACCGTAGCTAACCTCGCTGGTTTGATTTTCCCGATGGCCCCCAATGTTTTGTCGTTTGCGTTTTCATTTTTCCCATGCGTAACCCGGTTTTCGTTTCACAGACCGGCAGGATTGCGGGTCGGGGTTATTTACAACTTTGCAGACAAACTCCCCGACGGCACGTCGAAATGACACCGACGGTCCCTAGGGACGATGTGGACGATCCCCGAGCGGGTGCGTTCGGAAATGCGTTGACAGCAGCGATCGAACGTCAAGCGAACCGAAATGCGAACCAATTTGAAGCGGTCGGGGGTGAAAAAAGTGCTGAGAAAGCGTGTGCCTTCGCCGCTCGAGGACAGCTTCTGGTTTTGGGTCGGACACGCCTCTCGTTTTCAACGCTCATCGGTCTCGAAACTTTACGTCCCCGAGGTCTCGAGGACCTCGCTGTCGGCCGGGGTGTCAGCGGTTCAATCCTTTTTCCCGTCGCCGGGAGTGGAGGATGTTTTGCTGCCAGAACACACACACACAACCTGGGACGCCTTCAAGGGGCGGCAACGGCTGGTGGCGTCGCTGTCGTAGTTTGTTACCGGAAAAGCGGATTTATGTTTTCCAGGCGTCGTCGCCGGATGCTGACACCGGAAAGTACAGATGTTTAGCGTATTTTCGGTTCGATTAACGCGCCGCAAAGTGAGTGAAGGTCGCGTACGGAGGCGTAGGGTGGTGGACTTGTGGCACAGGTGGCTGAGGACGGGTTTGATTCGATGACAAGCTGATACATTAACTTGCTGTCCACAATGCCATTTGTGTGTCGTGCTTGTTTTTTTCTGTTTTTTTGTTTTGTGACATATTTTCTATTGAAAGATCAATAATGATTATGCAATACATATCCGCATTAAAAAATGCTATACAAATATATAATACTGTGCATAAGTTAACCATTTTATATTATGCTAATATTGTTTATGTTTAAAATTGTAACAAAATGTATTTACGTCACATTACGTATCGATACAGACATCTCTTTGGAAATAAAATATACTACAGCCCAGGATAAAAGTGATCTCGACCACCTGTTCTTCGACTTGTGGTTTAAATGTTTCGACCAGGGTTTTGTAGCGGTTGCATGTCTGATTCGGATAGCATGTCTGATTCGGATAGATCGCGCTTCAACAAGTTTATATTGAAATTTTCCTTTAAAACATTCTCTAAAACATACTCTGCAGCCCATTTTTTACTTTTTTTATATTGTAAAGTGATAACAATATTTAAACATTAAAATAAAATTAAATTACTGCTTGTTTGTGGAAGTGTTAATCGTTGTGATGTAAACACTTGTAAAAATAAACAGAATGTGTCAGTGACATTAGCTATAATTAAAAATAATTAGAGCTTTAAAATAACGATTTAGTTTATTCAACGTAAAAAAAAGACTTACTCAGTTTTTTTGTAACTCTTTTTATTCTACACATTTGATGGAAATGTATTTAATATTTTGACTGCAAATTATGGAAATATTTTAAACGTAGTAGAGGATTACCAATTAGTTTTGGTTATTTTTGTTATCATTCAAATAACGTATGCATTAAAAAGGCGACAAATTGCTTTGATTTTTCATGAGATTACCCTGCCACCCAGTCCTCGGTCATCCAGTCAGTGATCAATGTATACTTGCTGACAGCATACTGTCAAAATTCTATCACTTAATTTACATTAGCCATGGTCAAAACAGTGAAAGAACTCCATTTTATTATTTGTTCGTACCGCCTGACAATCGATGGCTAACAAAGTTCTTGCCATGCCAACAGGCATCGTATTAGCCGGATACTATCAGATTTTTTTTAAAAGATTCTAGCACTTCTGGAGAAGGGAAAGTTCATCGAAAGGATGCCTGGTTCTGGCCATACGACCGTTTGAAGCAACCGGAGAAGATCAAACGAAAGACGGATGGCATGGTTGCCACATCTTTCCGTGCGTTGGGTCGCGAGGTCGATGCAACTGGCCAAACAGTCAAGAAGTATTTGGCAAAAATGGATGTCCACATGCGGAACCGCCAGTCAAATCCTGCTGTTTCGGAGCGCCAAGCTGGAACCATGAAACAACATTCTCATCAAAGAGATCTTCCCGGCGAAACGGAACGTTGCGGTCATGATGGACGGCGAGACGTACCTCACTTCGAACGGCAACGTTTGGCAAGGCAAATGTTACTTTTCCTCTCCAACAAAGGAAATTAGCAGCGATATGAAGTTAATAGCGCATACGAAGTTCCCGACGATGGTGTCCCATCTTCTTTTCGTCAAGGCTGGCATTGACCGGTGAGACATATAGTACGAAGTACCTCCCAGAAGTTACCACCTTCGTTAAATGTCTTCGTCATTATCACGGTGATGACGGCTTGGTTTTTTGGCTACATCTAGCTTCGTCCCAATCTTCGAAACGAGCGCCGGAAGAAATGGAGCAGCTGGGCATTCCGATGGCGCTCTAGCGTACTAACCCTCAATCATACTAATTTCGAGGCCATAACCGATGAATTGGTGACAAAAGGCGACTTTGGAACTGACAATGCAAACACCCTTTTTTTTACACCTATGGCCAAAGTCCCGGCCAACTGCCTTCAAGTGGCCCGAAAGGGAGTTGACATATTGTTGTACAATAATAAATATAATATAGAAACAAATGTAATTTTGTTTGTTAAAGTATTCTTTTTTTGCTAAACTTTTGAAGAAAAAAATTGCATTTTTATACATAAGTTATAGAATTTATTAATCAAGAAGCGAAATACTCGAAAAGGTGATGAAAGAAATCAATAAACAGGTCATTTTTGCGAGCATTTCATCTTAACTATGTTTGCTACCGTAGAAAATTATTACGTGCGTCATTAAAACAGTAAGAAACCTAACATAGTTTTATGAGTTATGTATCTATAGGATAAAATTTGATCTAACTAAACTTTATTCAAAGCAAGTGAAAATAAAATCCAGTTCAAAAGTATCATTCCATCGTTCTGCTGAATCAAATACACTCAAACGAGACATGTTAATCCTTCGTGTGCCATAATCTTATCGACAAGTTTCAACATACCTTCGGCCGCACCAAGATATCATCGGACTTAAGAAACAAATTTCGGCAGTATAATTCGTGCGAATTTCGGAAGCTGCATCCCGATCCTGCAACCGATTTCTCTTTTGCTCAATCGCACCGACCGTTTCCCGTTTGGAACCGGCTCGGAGATTTACCGCCCGTCTCCTTCGATGGGAAGTTTTATTCCAGCAAGTTGAGGCATCCGCTCCAAACCAGGCAGAACGTTATCCAGCCAGCACCAGCTGCCATCGCCGGCCAGTCGCCGGCCTGCGCGTTGTGACGTTCTTAATTCCGCAAGAATTATTTCGCTCTCGTTCCGTTAACATCAAAAATTAATTTTGATCGCACGGTTTAATGTTTGCCTTAAGTGGTACTCCCCGCACCGTCCGCGAGAAATTTCTAACCGGGGACAATGCAAACGCGCCCCGGGAACAGATCAGCACAGGCAGGCAGGCAAAGCAAGCGCGACACTCACACACGTCTTGGGGCTTAAAATCACAACCGCCAACAGGCGCGAGGAATAAAAATCGTTTAACCGAGACGCTTGGCCAGCCGGTTTTATGTGCATTTTAATGTTTCGCGTGCATTTTCGTCAAAGTCAAAGCTGTTGGCGCGTTCGCGCACGCTCAGCTGCTTCCTTGGGCTGTTGGAAGCACCGGAGTCAGAATGGAACACCAAAACGATCCATGTTCCCGTCGCGCTTGGGGAACCTTGAGGCATCGGGCGAATAAACGAAATAAGATTTGAAAAAAATACACCCCCCGAAAAATGGCATCCCACTGCAGTCCGCTTATCTTGGATTTCGATGGATTACGCTTCGTTCGGATGTGTTGTTGGCTCATTTCCATGCCCAAATCTTGCGGGTGCCAAGGTGCGAGCATATTTAGCATAAAGCAATTTTCATGTCGTCATGGGGGACATCGTGGTCGTCGTCGGTGAAGTGCGCCAGCCATCCGGCGGTGATGGATGGTGGCAACCGACCGATGACGGCATGTATGGAGGCAATCGCAACAAATCCATCCGATTCCCAAGTCATCAATCGTGGCTGAAGCTGACCGTAAATTTTCGTACTGCGAACATGCCGACTCTCCAACGCTGGACAAGGTCGTCGCTTCCTTGTCGGCCAGGGTGTAAAGTGCCGCATAGAAACGGGGTCGTAAAAATATCACAGTTTTACGCTCGAAAACAATGAAGGACATTCCTTGAGCGTGTGTGTGTGTGTGATTCTACCTAGCATGGGTACATTCGAAGGTCAGGCAGCAGTAGTGGTTCAACGCCTCATTACAAACCAATATTTGCCCACCACCAGAGCGATTCGTTCCAAGATTCCAAGACACAGGAAGATACACAAAAAAACATCCTCACCAAAAACCACAGGCTGGTTTGGTGGCTCACCACTGGCTGAGAGATTTCCGTTGCAAGATCTCCCGCGTGGGCAATAAAACTTACGGCTTTTACGGCTAGTCGGTTCATATCGTTTATGGCCGTTCGACGGATCACCGTTGGTGATCTACAACCCTGCGCTGGGGTTCTCTATCGATCGTTCTTGGGGGTTTTGCTGATGGATCATTTAGTCTCTCCAAGGTTGCAACGGCCTAGGATCGATCTGGCTGGCTGCGGTTCCGCTGCACTGCGGTGCTACTGTGGTTGGTTCGATCGCCTGCAGCGCGGTGTCAGTCATTGGCCGGTGAGCACAAGGACAACACTCCCTCGGTACCTCCCGACGCCCTGCGGAGGTGTTAGACGCAACAGCGGAACCAAATTATTTCGCCTGAAAGCTTCCCTATCCGCTCCCGAACTCATCAGGAAAGGAAGAATTCGCTCCACCGCGGGATGGCGTGAACGGCGATCGAAGATTTATGACGCCATCGTTACGCCTGACGAAGATGCTAATTGGGATATGAGGAGTAGAGCGTCCGCAGCATCACATTCGCAATTTACTACTACATCCCAATCGCCAAGACGCCGTGCTCAACCCTCCGCAAGAAACGATTGTATGATGTGGAGACTCCGGCAAGGAGTTTCAGTGGAATCTGCCGAGCACCGTCTCCACCGTGAATCGCACCGCACGTTGTCTTAATCCACACTCCGCATACCCGACAAAATCCGTTCGCCTCCTACGTGGGGGAGCCGTTCGGTTTTATGATGCACCATAAAATGGCAATTTCTTACCACTAATAAATGCACATTAGTCGCGTTAACCTGCTCATTACGCCCCGGCTGAAGGCTGCTGTTCGTTTCCTTCGTTTGGATGCGGAAATTCAATCGCCGGAGAAGCGCTTTTATTGAATCGTGCTAAAAATCGTCGTTTACTGCACGAATGCGTGCGTGTGATCCGTGTCACTTAGCCTTTAACGACCGATCTTTACGGTCGGCACGGTACACCGTGGAGCCGCGCAGAAGTTGCTCGCACGCCGCCATCTTCCCGCGTACCGATGACGGCATGTATGGAGGCAATCGCAACAAATCCATCCGATTCCCAAGTCATCAATCGTGGCTGAAGCTGACCGTAAATTTTCGTACTGCGAACATGCCGACTCTCCAACGCTGGACAAGGTCGTCGCTTCCTTGTCGGCCAGGGTGTAAAGTGCCGCATAGAAACGGGGTCGTAAAAATATCACAGTTTTACGCTCGAAAACAATGAAGGACATTCCTTGAGCGTGTGTGTGTGTGTGAAGGTGTGAAGCAAAAAGTAGCCGGTTACAATTGCGGGGAAAGTCCACAACCGATTCGGCGGGGCGGGATCATAAAAACGACCCATTTTTATTGTGCCTGCACGGTTGGGGCACTTTCTTCTATTTGTTTCGTTTGCACATTTACTTAGCCGCGCCTGTGTTCGGGTATTATTCGATTTAAAATGTGTGCATTTGTCGTCCCGCGCCGTTGCGGGTGGTATGGTGAATAGTTGTTTTATAGCGCCATAAAGGCAATAAGCCAGCGTCTATTGGGATGAATCATTGTCGGGGATAACGGTTACGCTGCATCCCAAAACCCCAACCCGGCACCGAAGGATGTATGTGTGACGCGATGATCGGAACAATCGCATCGTAAAATTACAAATTTGCTACTTTTACTGAGGCTATTAGCAGCTCGATCCTTCTGCATATTTCTGCTGGCAAATCCTTTCCTAATGACTGTGCAATTTGCTACTTTTACTGAGGCTATTAGCAGCTCGATCCTTCTGCATATTTCTGCTGGCAAATCCTTTCCTAATGACTGTGCATTATTTATAGTATAATTTAGAGACCGAGAGAACATGCATAGACAAAGAGGTTTTATTGAGAGCTATTTCCTGAACGTTGTGCTATTATTTCATTCACTGGAAGAGAATTGTTTGAATGATCACCTTGCTGTCATTCAAGAGTGCGACGATTACTGTTTCTGAATGGCTATTATATTGGTCTGTTTTGACGAATTGAAACATTTTAGTTCAGGTGAAATGTTTGTTCGAGAAAGAGTACCGTTAAAGCTACAATCACAACCATTTTGTGAAATTCTAATTAAAACCAGGGTCTTTTTATTGCTTTAATTTCTATTGTTTTATCTTAATTGCAACCAATAATATGATTGCTTTGACTGAGTATCGAAAACTGAAAACGTAATCAATTGAAGCTAGGTAAACGTAGGTTCTAGTAGAATTTCTTGTATATACTTTTAGAGCAATTTTGTTTAATGGAACATTTACCAAGAAAAACATTTAAAGCATAATCCATTTTGAAATTATGTCATATTTATTCCATAAATTATCTTTGTTTCCACAAGTAAAAAAGAATACAGAAAAGCAAATTATTTGCTATAAGGTTTTGATTTTGATTTGGAACTGGGTTTCAAATAACTTCTAGACTCAATTTTGGTTACGTCATATTGTTTACAAAAAATGTTATTTTTTGTTTAAGACACTTAAAACCAATACATCATTCGTATATATTGAGATAAACAACTTTCATGCTTAAATAAAACAATCTTTTCAAGCAATTTATGTGAACTGTAAAGCTTCTTCATAGTAATTGATATGGAGATTGCTATTTTTTTAAATTTCGAAAGCTGTACCAAATTTCGGTATCACATTTTTGTCACGCCTGAAATGCTATACTTCAAGTATGTTTTATGTTATCTTGTTCAATAATTTTCAAAGTGATGGCTTCGTTTAAGTTTGCTAAGATTATTTTTATGTCACTATTGCTTAAGAGGAACTGTCACATATCGATCATTTTTTTATAGATACTTTATTGTTAGTTACTTTTCTCGAACACACTAAAATAAGATGAGCAAAACATTATGTAGAATATAACCCAAATGTAATCCAGTTTCAAGTACCGGAATTAATAGTATTAAATTAATGTTTCGTAATTTGCCGTCTACCAATTGCTTCCATTTCTTTTAAACGATGATAATTAGACGAGAACGATTGTCACATTAAAATGATATATTTGCTAAACACCCACTCACAATAATCCTTCTTTTCACCAAACAAAACGACTTCACAAATTATCCAGTCTCTATCTATCTATCTCTCTTTCTCTCTCTCTCTCTATGGCCGGGCTCATCATCGTCAGGTTGGGGAAGCAGCAGGGACCGTTCGTCAGATAAGCTGCATGCGATGCCGACCGACGACTGCTGCAAAACACCACCCTCCCGGAACCTGTGCATCCCCGGACGAGGAGATAATTGCATACCCTGCATATGACATTTAAATTAGGTCCTAGAGGTTTGAGCTGAGGCGCACTTACTGCCGGCGGGTGCCCGCTTTCCTTTCATCTCTCTCTCTCTCTTTCTTTCTCATCTCTTTTTCATTCGATTAACCACAGCTATTTAGCGCAGTCCACACGGCTGCATCCGCTCCGCTGGAAGATGTTTGATCGCTGCGCATTTCGCGCCTTGCGAAACGATTTCCTACCAAGGAAACGTAAATTGAAACATTATTCTGGTGAAATAATCTTCCCCGGCGGTCCCGGCCTGCAAAGCGATGCGCTGGCTGCAAAACCGAAACCTGTCAGAATTGGCTTCCTTCCTGTCCACGTCACCCACCCCCGGGTTTATCCTTTACTGTGCGGGATGTGAGAACTAACGAACCGAACCCGATGGCATGTGAAATAAAGCGAACCTTTCATCACAGCTCACGTCCTGGTGGCTCCAAAACTAAAGAGAGATATAAAAAAAATCTCCATCCAACGGATTGCCACGGTCATCGACTTTGACTTTTAGCTTTTCTGACGCGACTCTGGGAGGCTCATCTCGGTCGGTCATGCAAAAAATCCCGCTGCCCGTTCCTAATCTCACGAGCTGCACATGGCGAGCGCATCACCTTCACACGATGGCTTGAAACGAGCGAGGCAACACCAGCGAGCGCAACAAAAAAGCATCCACCAACATGAAACTAATCGAAAAACACTCGCAACGAAACGAAATCTCCCTATTTAAATTGTCAAAATCAAACAGATTACTGCGTTCGTTCTTTTCCGTTCTTGAGACGGTTTTTCGCTCGGCTTTGCCTTCCGTCGTCGGAGGCCCTGCGGGGTTTCGATCCAAGCCAGCCAGGGCCAAAGCTTTCCGCACGGCATCCGTTTAACGAGGAGTGAATCTGCCGGGGCGAAATGGTGGCAACTACGCCTCGACTTATCCCATTTGCGTAGGTTCAGGGCCGTCATCCCGACCTTTCCGCAGGTAGTTGGTTCGCACTCGCCAACAGCGCCCACGACGCGCAGTGAAGTTCGCCCGCCATGAGGATATTGCGAAAAAATATACGGCAAAGAAAAACATGGCAAGATCAACAGCAAACGGAAGAGCAACCGGAGCGGCCGAACCGGTGGAAGTCGAGAAAATGGCGCAAAGAAAACACCAACTGAAGCAAACCGAAAACGTAAGTATGTAGGCATCTTGCAGGGATTAAATTAATCTCCGAAGATATTTCAATTCCGTTTGCTTTCAGCCGCTGCTTAAGATGTAGGTTTTAGTTGTCACGGGAGGCCGACCCGTGAGCGTCAGCCATTGGCCACGGTGGCACTGCGCTGCCACTGATGGCCGGGCTCATCATCGTCAGGTTGGGGAAGCAGCAGGGACCGTTCGTCAGATAAGCTGCATGCGATGCCGACCGACGACTGTGACGTGTCGATCGGATCGGATTGAATTTACGGGCGAAAAACGGCCGCAGCCAGTGAGCGGGACACGCTTGTTAACACGGGGCGAATTACGGATACGAATGGTTTCACGCGCTGCTTCACATTCCGCGCACTCGCAGCACTCTCGTCATGATCTCAACGATCGCGCCAATATGGTTGGCCGCGCTGGACCGGAGGTCCTGGACTCCGGCGCTGCGCAGTCATCACAGTCGGCAGTGACGAATATTGGCTCGCGCGTCGTAATAAAACTGGTAAAACGGCTTTAAAACAAACATAAATATTGTCGCAAAAAGGCCCGGAGCTCGGTGCTGCGGCTGCTTTTATCGTCTTAGTGAAAAACACTTCGTTCCACCGATCGGATTGGAACGCTTTCGATCCGTGTTTGCGCGTCATCGTCATTTGACGTTTTCTAACAACATCTAAAAAGGTCTTAACCCCCAAGATTGCGAGAAAATCGCATTTATATCGCTGCTATGATGGACATAATTTCCAAATAGAACCATAAACTATTTACTTCAATCCAGGTACGATCTTGCAACGATTATGCGTGCATGTTGTACAACCCCATCAAACTGTCATAAAACGGCGATCATATCTAAATTGCGGTCACCTCTTCGTGTTAAACAAGTATGAATTATATTTTTCCTTTCAGTTAACCTCAGCCGATCCCTAACCCGTGGACTGGTTGCGAGAGATTGCAATTTTCCTCAAACGACCGTCGTTAGTGGTGCTATTTGATAAGACATCAATTAATATCGGACCTTATAGACTCGCTTTACGACCGTCGCGTACGTTTATTGGTTTCTAATTAAAAACCCCGAAGGAATCTCGCCGAACCACTCGCGACCGGCAGACCGGCCTGGCCCCCCTCTGGTTGGTGGAAACTTTATCCATATACCTAAATCAAAGGACCTCTCCTTAACCCTGTGACGTGTCGATCGGATCGGATTGAATTTACGGGCGAAAAACGGCCGCAGCCAGTGAGCGGGACACGCTTGTTAACACGGAGCGAATTACGGATACGAATGGTTTCACGCGCTGCTTCACATTCCGCGCACTCGCAGCACTCTCGTCATGATCTCAGCGATCGCGCCAATATGGTTGGCCGCGCTGGACCGGAGGTCCTGGACTCCGGCGCTGCTCAGTCATCACAGTCGGCAGTGACGAATATTGGCTCGCGCGTCGTAATAAAACTGGTAAAACGGCTTTAAAACAAACATAAATCAATCTCGCCGGCGCACGGCACACTGGCACTGGCACGGTGTAGAGTGTGTGCATCTCTGTCGGCTGGCTTGGGTAGTAGGTGGACAGCTTCGTTCCGCAGTATGATTGCGTGCGAACTTAAATGCACTTTGGTTGCAACCGAGGCTGCCTTTTACATGTTCGGTTTTGAAAACTTATTTTATTTATTTTTTATTGATATAATATTAATTGTCATTTCATATAAATTGAAATAATTTAAGCTACTTTTTATTAGTCTTCCTTACAGACTCTGTTTAAAATACCCTTGGCAAGTCGTAGGTTATTTAAAACAGAGATACTTCGTTCTCATCATTCTTGTCCCATCCAACGAACGGTTACATTTGTCCAGCCACTGTCAAGATGTCCCCATAGTGGTGAGCCGTTTCTTGCCTGCCTCACAAGCTGGCGGGTGGTACGGCGCTCTGAATCATTTGGCCATCAAGCCTTCAGACCGTGGCTCCAGACCGCGAATGGCAATCGTTCAGCTGGTTTCGTAATGGTGTGTGGTTGTGTTGGTATGTGGATTTGTTGTGCCGCTCGTACACCCAAAGTATCTTACTTTAAACGATGACTGCAATTTGCCGTAAATGCCCATAAGATTAAGCCCCACGCTATCTCGCTGCAGCCGTAAATAAAGAATGAGAAATGAAATTGAAAAAAGAAAAAAAGAAAAAAGAAAGAGAAAAAAACTGATTCACATTAACACAAATCAATTCCGTGTCACAAAACACAAGATGAGGAAAGGAAAAAATAAGTAAAACAAATACACACGAAAGAAAAACATACATAATTTGATGAAAATAAATTATAATCAAATCAATGTTTAACCATTTTAATTTAATACTAACATTTCTTTAAACTATCGAACAAATGATTGTGTGTTACGCTAGTTAGCAAGTAATATTTAATAAAATATTGGAAAACGTTTAAAATGCCATAAAAAGGATTGGTCCCTCTACATCTGTTAAAAAATGGAAAGATGCGGTTATAGTAATTTGTTAGGCACGGAGCCAAAAAATTGTCTCTTTATTCCGCTCTAACCAAATTGTCGCAAAAAGGCCCGGAGCTCGGTGCTGCGGCGTGGGTATGATGGTATGAATCAGTGTACTGGAATGGATCATTTCAATATATATCTAATTCTTGCGAATACTTAAATTGGACATGTATCATTACAGAAACAGGCTAAACTTATACTACAGGATCATCGCTTGACCACTGTCATCTGTCAACGGCACGTGCTATGAAAGGCTATGTTGATAGATCTATTGAAAACTCGAATGAAAATTTCCAATCATTTTACATTATATTTTTTAATCCGTTTACTTGTTTCGCCTATTATTTTGAAATGTTTTTGAAGTGAACAAAACTGTGTTATGTGCGGGGCCGATTATAAAATCATAAGATTATTGTTGGTTATGTTGATGTATGAATATAATATCTAAAGCGATGTTGTAGTAGTTGTCTTTTTTTGTAGAAATTGGTTGTAAAACTAACTTATAAAAAATATAAAACATAAACACTTTTCCAGATTCCCTAAATCCATGATAAATTTGAGGAACGATGTGAACACAGAAAACACAGCAATTTTGCATGAACTGATGCATTGTTGTTCAAGGTTTTAAAGTATTTATTAGGATGTATTTTCTATTTATTATAATTCATAAGTCTGCCATTAAGGCTCAACTATGTATCCTAGCATAACAGTAACTGACTTACTCATAACTATTATAACCGACTATACTATTGAAACCCGACAAAAATTGAAAGTGAATAAATAAAGAATGAGAAATGAAATTGAAAAAAGAAAAAAAGAAAAAAGAAAGAGAAAAAAACTGATTCACATTAACACAAAACCCTGCATATGACATTTAAATTAGGTCCTAGAGGTTTGAGCTGAGGCGCACTTACTGCCGGCGGGTGCCCGCTTTCCTTTCCGATACATTTTGACAAACCGGCCAAGTGGAACGCGAAAACCGGGGCGAGGGATACGCGTGCTTTGGCGTTTATCTTCCTGCCGATTGAAACGTGTGCATCATCGTGCGTATCGGGCTACCGGTTAAACGCCGAGGACAGTTTGCCGAGGTGATGGAGGTGTTGAAGTGCTATCGCACGGATAGGATTAAACATGTTCTTAATGCTGGCAGGCGACTTAAAGAGATAAGAAAATGTGTATTAACTAACACAGGCAGAAAAAAAGAAAATGAAATTCGAATTCAGTGTTTTTGTCGATTAAATTACAACAAACTTAGCTGATAACAAAAAAAAACACGTTTGACTGAGGATCCTTTTGATAATAACATTTAAAACCCGTAAAGGTATCAATTTATTATGATCCAAGAATATTATTTAATTAATTTTGAAATATTTGAACTACACGAATGGGTAGCACGATTGCAGTCATCACAGTCGGCAGTGACGAATATTGGCTCGCGCGTCGTAATAAAACTGGTAAAACGGCTTTAAAACAAACATAAATCAATCTCGCCGGCGCACGGCACACTGGCACTGGCACGGTGTAGAGTGTGTGCATCTCTGTCGGCTGGCTTGGGTAGTAGGTGGACAGCTTCGTTCCGCAGTATGATTGCGTGCGAACTTAAATGCACTTTGGTTGCAACCGAGGCTGCCTTTTACATGTTCGGTTTTGAAAACTTATTTTATTTATTTTTTATTGATATAATATTAATTGTCATTTCATATAAATTGAAATAATTTAAGCTACTTTTTATTAGTCTTCCTTACAGACTCTGTTTAAAATACCCTTGGCAAGTCGTAGGTTATTTAAAACAGAGATACTTCGTTCTCATCATTCTTGTCCCATCCAACGAACGGTTACATTTGTCCAGCCACTGTCAAGATGTCCCCATAGTGGTGAGCCGTTTCTTGCCTGCCTCACAAGCTGGCGGGTGGTACGGCGCTCTGAATCATTTGGCCATCAAGCCTTCAGACCGTGGCTCCAGACCGCGAATGGCAATCGTTCAGCTGGTTTCGTAATGGTGTGTGGTTGTGTTGGTATGTGGATTTGTTGTGCCGCTCGTACACCCAAAGTATCTTACTTTAAACGATGACTGCAATTTGCCGTAAATGCCCATAAGATTAAGCCCCACGCTATCTCGCTGCAGCCGCGACCGAAGGTGAGTCAGTTCCGCGGGTCTGTTACTTCGCACGGGACTACGATCGACTCCTGCGGCTAGGGCGCAATCCGTTGGCGTGCGGCGTTTAGCGTTTTGAATGTGTAGTTGCGGTTTGCGAGGGCCACAGGCATGAAAAAACACGAATTGCCGATATTGATGTGGCGATATGAGAAAGATAGCAAAAGACCCGTGGCACCCCGCGGGCTTCATCCGCGATTCTTCCCGCCGGTCACCGATAGGAAGATGGATGAGAAAAATAATAAAGAGAGAAGATAATTTTGCTTACATCATAGCGTGCGCGCGCGCACGCGGCCCGACAGTTTGAAGGACACCAGATATCGCATCTCTAACCAATTGACAAGAAGCGATTGGAAGACGCGGCGTGCAGTACACGGAATGCAATATGCAGCCGCATGTGCTCGCCGATTGCAACGGGCACGAGCATTGTACGCTGCGCTACGCTGCAGTTCCGCCGTTTGGCCTCATTTGCCATTCATGAGAGGAGACCGATGTGATCGATTAAATGCTGATTGCATGATGCAAGCATACCTGTAATTACTGCTGCAAACCGTATGCTTTATTCATGCGGTCAACCTGACGGCCAGTGTGCCCGCCTGCCTGATGGTCGAGGGAGGACGATTTCTTCTACTGCGCTCGGCCAAACCGGTACGAGCGGCTGCGACCGATGCGATCGTGGATACTAATTATACGTCCAGGTAAATGATTCATTCCGCTCGGCTAACGTTAATTAAATTGAAGGGATTATCATTGCAATGCGACCGGGCGCGTTTCGGCTGGGGACGTACGGTAGGTCGCTCGGGTCAAATGGGGTTTCGTGAGCGACCGGACTCCTCCGGCGCTTCGAAGATGGTCAGCGTATAAATATTTAAGACGTGCTTGGTGACCGTTGTCGCGCTTAGAAGGTAACGATTACGGTCATTTACGGTGGAGCGAAAAATGGTGATATGTTTTAATCGACATGTAAAAATGCATCAAAACAAACCGTTGGAAACGACTTACGCAACAACGTGGGTGGTTGAATACATGAAATACGTAAAAGCGTAGTACAGAGCATGAAAGAAGGCGAAGGTGTTCAAGCAAGTTGGTCTTACATACATGCTGAAAAGGAGCTTGACCGAGATAAAACTAGTACCTCTACTAGATATAAACTAAGAGAAGCAAATTACAGTTGCAAAATTTAGCGTTAAAACTTATAAATACCATATTCGCTAAAAATCGATTGTTTCTACTAGTCATTACAAAATATAGAATAATATCTAAATCTAACCACACCATCCGGCACAATCAAGTAAGCCCGAGATAAGGTCAAACTACAGGGAGGAAATGCCCTGATAACTAAATAAAATAAATAAATATCTAAATCTTACTCCACACGATCTTACATAGAGTAGGATCTAAACCGATTCTTGAAAAGTAGAGAAAGATTTTTGGCAAATTGTTTCATACATTCTGTCACATTTCTTCAAATATGTTAAGGCTACTGGTTCATCGATAAGTTTGGTGATTGATTTTTACGACGTATTTAAAACGTTGAACATCGCAAATCAGCCAATTCCAGGCAACTTTAAATATTTATTATACATGTTACAGGTGTTGGATCAACATTAACTATAGATGATTTGCAATGTTATGTTTTGGCATTATGACAAAAAAAAGAACTAAAACATTCTGCCAAAAAAGTACAAAAAAATGTATGTACGAAATCTCCTATTTTGTGCCTTGAAAAGCATAAAATATGCCTACATTATTCAAGGTCGTTCAAAGGTTGTCACTTTCTTCAAAGGTTTCCATCCAAAAGTGATTTTTTGTAACTAATCGTATAGCTATGTTGAAGGTAGCGATTTCGACGGTGATGAAAAAATAGTTATAATGTCTCTAAAAATGTGAAAAAATCTTTAAAAGACGAATTTTGTTATTGTTTACAACTCAGTATAACATCATATTCATCTATCTTTTCAAGTTTTAGATTCTCAAAAAACACGTGGTCCTATGATCAAGGAATCAAGATTTAAATTATAACAATCTGAACTAAACAAGCAAATCATAGCAAAAAAAAACAGCATAACTCGTAAAGTATGCAGTGTCAACGAATAAATTATACCGTGTTTTCCATAGTTAGCGTTATTTTAAAAATTGCTTTTTGTAGCGATCCAAATATTGAAGTGCTTGTTTTTTTTTCAAAGAAATGCGAATCTTTGAATAATTTATGAATATAAGATTCATTCCGCTCGGCTAACGTTAATTAAATTGAAGGGATTATCATTGCAATGCGACCGGGCGCGTTTCGGCTGGGGACGTACGGTGGGTCGCTCGGGTCAAATGGGGTTTCGTGAGAGACCGGACTCCTCCGGCGCTTCGAAGATGGTCAGCGTATAAATATTTAAGACGTGCTTGGTGACCGTTGTCGCGCTTAGAAGGTAACGATTACGGTCATTTACGGCGGAGCGAAAAATGGTGATACGTTTTAATAGACATGTAAAAATGCATCAAAACAAACCATTGGAAATGGCTTATGCAACAACGTGGGTGGTTGAATACATGAAATACGTAAAAGCGTAGTACAGAGCATGAAAGAAGGCGAAGGTGTTCAAGCAAGTTGGTCTTACATACATGCTGAAAAGGAGCTTGATCGAGATAAAACCAATACTTCTACCAGATATAAACTAAAAAAAAGCAAATTACAGTTGCAACATTTAGCGTTATATCTTATAAATAACATAATCGCTAAAAATCGATTGTTTCTACTAGTCATTACAAAATATAGAATAATATCTAAATCTAACCACACCATCCGGCACAATCAAGTAAGCCCGAGATAAGGTCAAACTACAGGGAGGAAATGCCCTGATAAATAAATAAAATATATAAATATCTAAATCTTACTCTACACGATCTTTCATAGAGTAGGATCTAAACCGATTCTTGAAAAGTAGAGAAAGATTTTTGGCGAATTGTTTTATACATTCTGTAACATTTCTTCAAATATATTAAGGCTACTGGTTCATCGATAAGTTTGGTGATTGTTTTTTACGACGTATTTAAAACGTTGAACATCGCAAATCAGCCAATTCCAGGCAACTTTAAATATTTATTATACATGTTACAGGTGTTGGATCAACATTAACTATAGATGATTTGCAATGTTATGTTTTGGCATTATGACAAAAAAAAGAACTAAAACATTCTGCCAAAAAAGTACAAAAAAATGTATGTACGAAATCTCCTATTTTGTGCCTTGAAAAGCATAAAATATGCCTACATTATTCAAGGTCGTTCAAAGGTTTTCACTTTTTTCAAAGGTTTCCATCCAAAAGTGATTTTTTGTAACTAATCGTATAGCTATGTTGAAGGTAGCGATTTCGACGGTGATGAAAAAATAGTTATAATGTCTCTAAAAATGTGAAAAAATCTTTAAAAGACGAATTTTGTTATTGTTTACAACTCAGTATAACATCATATTCATCTATCTTTTCAAGTTTTAGATTCTCAAAAAACACGTGGTCCTATGATCAAGGAATCAAGATTTAAATTATAACAATCTGAACTAAACAAGCAAATCATAGCAAAAAAAAACAGCATAACTCGTAAAGTATGCAGTGTCAACGAATAAATTATACCGTGTTTTCCATAGTTAGCGTTATTTTAAAAATTGCTTTTTGTAGCGATCCAAATATTGAAGTGCTTGTTTTTTTTTCAAAGAAATGCGAATCTTTGAATAATTTATGAATATATATGAAAAAACAAATAAATACAAAATATTATTAATGTTAATGTTTGTTTTATAATACATAAAGATGATTGAAGGTTAATATTTCTAGAGAATAATTTGAAAACAATGTTATACTACTTTTTTATTAGAAAACCGTTCTATATTACATTCTAAACAAAGATACTAATCTTTGTAAACTTTTAAACTGTAGTCTACGTGCATTTCATGAATACGGACGTCAACTTCATTTACGAGTGGCCATAAAATTCCTCTGCAACAAATTTAACCAGTAATTATTTCATTATCGATAGCAGCACGGATGTTGCCGAGGAAAATCTAGCGCACCAAAGGTAAAGACCATCGTGAGAGTTTCCTGCAGTTTCGGTCAGAACGAACCGTGCACGTTGCGATAGTCGGAGCACCGATTGCATAACGGAGCATCCAAGCAGCATCGTGGAGCATAACCGCGGAACGTGGCCACCATCGATCGCTATCAAATGTCTACCGGATTGGTGGCTATCGTGGTGTCTGGCGTGTCTAGCAAATGATGTTAAATCGACGAAAGCGCACCTTCCAGTTCTTCGGTACGGTACGTGCAAAACTACATTGTAAGCAATCGTGCCCGTGAACTATAAGTAAAAGCTGTTCAGACTTTAAATTTACTGGAAGGGTTCGTTTTCGTATTTATGGAGATTTATGAAACTATCAAACTTTTTACAATTTTAGGGACAAAGATCTCTCAAATGATCATTCCACATCCAACTCCAGTACCCACCGATCGTTCCAAATTTGACCACCACCGCGCTAATAGTGCGAAACTCATCCTCCACCGTTCCAAAAAGTACACCCGCGTACTAAACAAACAACAATGAAGTGCAGCAAAGAATGTTGGCAGTGTCTGGTCGTAATAAAACCACTTACCGACCGTAGCTCACGCTGCACGCTCTTATCGCAATCATAATTTCTGTTTTTCCTGCATTCATGCGACTCACACCCCTCGGGTGCTCGAGATGCTCGACTCGACTCGGCGGTGCACCGCATACGTATGCCCAAACGCTAGAAACATTCGCCAACATTTCGGCGTTGGCCACGGGCAACACGAGTGCCCCGTACCGTCACCACCACGACCCCCCTCTGTGTCACCTGTCCATCCTACGAGAAGTACCGAAGCGAGCAACAAGCAAACCAACCGCAAAAAAGATCGTTCGATCCTTCTTAGCTGCAGCTTTTCGTATTTTTTTGTGGTTGTTGCTCGAAAGCGGGAGAGTATTTCTCGTGGCCCGGTGGCCACTGAATGCACGTACCGGCATCATTATTTACCCGGAGTTGCTGGTGCGCAACACGACCGAACGCTCCGTGTGGAATTATATAAAGTATAATAATTTATTGATTAAATTGTTTATAATTTCGCTTTTTATGAAGATATTAAACCGATAAGAGCGCCGGAACGAGGTTCCGTTTCCCGTCCGCCCCGGACTTCATTCAATCTTTTCGCCAGTTTTTGTTGCCTCGCTTCATCGGAGCTCGAAGTTTTCTCCCCATCGTCCAAGCCGCTGAACGTTCTCGGAGGTTCCTTCGAGGAGCCGGCGGCACCCGCTGTACCTTACGGCTCCGAAAGTCATGTCGGCTGTGGCCATTGCACCACGTGCACCGGTGATGCACTTCGCCCGCTTGGTGAATTATCTTTTTTAGAGTTTTTTTTCTTGTTGCTGTCTCTTTTCTTCCCGCTTCCACGCCAAACGCTCCCCCAGCGGCTCATTCTGTGCGGCCATCACGACTCGTTTCGTGCTGTTCAAATAATAAACTTTTGGTAGATCGATTTTCGTCGTCGTGTTTTAACGTCCTCTCCGCGCTGACCTCCACCCGGGCTTTCGGGCATCGAATTCGCGCGGAGTTGGTGCAGCGTCGTGCAGCGGAACGCAACAATGGATGCGTTTTGCGCAAAACAGCGCCCTACCATCGGATGCCATCGCGCAATGAGCCCTGACCCCGGAGCGCTCCGGGTTCCGAGCGTTCATTGTTCTGGGAGGCAAAGATTAATACTATCTTAATTGCGAACAAAACTCAGCACACACACAACACAAAAAAACGAAATCGCGATCACAACCATCGAAAGTTGGCTCATTTTTATACTTGGCACTGCCCTCTGAGGGCGCTCCAGATAAAGGATCAGGCTATTTTTTGGTGGGTTTTGTTTTCGTGGAAAGGGATTAAACAAAAAAAAACATCGAACAGATCGCGCTGGTTAACTGGCGATATTGGTGCGTTTTTCTTGCCCTTTTTCCGATGCGTTTGGAATGCGTTTATGGTCCATTTTGTCCGTGCCAAATGGTGGCGCGATCTTGTGAATCTTATTGTTTGGAGAAAAGATTTCATTACCGAAGCGGACGATCTCGTTTGAGTGCTGGAGAGGGGGAATTGTTAAAAAAATATGATGCGATCTAAATTACCGAACGAAATGAAAATAAAAACCTACGTAACAATATATCATCATATCTGATCAGTGGGAAATTATGTTCTTTTAAGATGCAGAGCGTTCTTCGTGTTGTTTTGTGTAGTGACGCAAAGATATTCCGAAAATAACTTTATCTTTTGCAATTTTAGATGTTATGTGTTTCATTCCTACTCATTTTTTTCAATTTTGTTTCAAAAAACATTCGAATTTCGAATTGAACTCGGTGTTGAATCCGAAACAAATTTCTAAATTTCAAATTCACGAGAATTATGAATGCTTCATTTTATTGGAGATGTTAACTGGTTCTTTAAAAAAATCGGATAACTTAACATATATAATTCCAGAAGGTTTTCATAAGAGTAAATCTGAACAATACTGTTTAAGAAACTTGAAACTATTTGGAAACTTTTATAACGTCAGTGGGACTATTCTAGCGTACACAAATTTCATGAAAATTGTAAGAATACTATATGAAAATCAAACTTTTCAACAAACCATTATCCGTTGCGAAACTTACATACTTTATTAAGTAGCGCCATGATTCGGTAAACATTATAGAAAAAAAAATGGGACAATGACGAATTAATTGAATGAAAAAATGGAACCGGTACTTCGAATTTATATAGGGGATTGTATATAGAGATAACTCAAATGTTCTTATGAAAAAAGAGTTTGGTGCAGTTTAATTTATTAATGATCTGATGTTTTCAACATTCTTCAGATGAAAGTATTTTTCTAGCCCCCTCAGGTGTTCTTGATATTCGCAGCAAGAAAGACAAAGAAGAATGACGTCGAATCCAACAGCGAGTCAAGATGTCCATCACATCCAAGTGCATATCATTCCAAAAGCATTAACTACAACCAAAACACAGCACATCGTTAAACGAAAAATTCAAACTAAAACGAAGCCAACAAATGCCAAGAGTGCAAGTTTGAAGATTTCCGAAAGTTAAATAGCATGATGCCTAAACGCCCGGTGCACAGAATAGAATCAAATCGTACCCGCGCACGGCTTACCAACGGTGGCACGGCATAGCTGGAGTACCATCAGGCACGCCGTGCCTTTGATGCCAATTGGATGGGTGAAATTGATTTGCTGCCGTTCGGATCTGGCGGTCTGGCGGTGGTTTTGGTGAAAATATTCCCACCTCTTCGGCGCACGGTGCTACGCCTCCGAGCGTTAGGGAAATCGGGTAAATCCGTTTCGCTACGCCGGCGGTCGAAAGGGAAAAAGTTGCAAGT
>KZ069631.1:4789-15926 GCA_002091845.1 Anopheles cracens
CTGGAAGTTTTGGGCCGGTATTCATTTCTAGTTCCGAGCGTGAAAGAACACGGACGGAAACGAAAACAGATCCGAATTTTGGTGCATGAGCGGAAATTGCTTTTTTTTTCTTTAAAAATCTTGTAGAAAAAGATATGGTATGAAAAAAAGAGTGGAAAGCGATAATGGTCTTTAAGAGAAAAATTTAACTTTATCCAACTAAGGAAGCCCCAAGTCAGCCAAGTTTTCGTTTGTTTTATCAGCGAATAAAACAAACGATCAAAAAGAACTCCCAAATAAATAAAAAATCATTCAACGGCAAAGAATAAGTCCAAATGGCTTCCTTTGCATTGGTGTGTGTGAGAGTGAATTTGGTCAAGCGTAAGTTGATGTGCTTCGTGGATCTATCCGAGCGTTTTAAATCGAATTTTAATTAGTTTCAATTAATATTAATTATTATTATAATTATAGTTTTAAAGTAATATTTGTGTTCTGTAGCAGATCAAACCTTGCGGAAAGCGATGCAATCGAGACCAATATGTTACTATTTCTATACAATATATAAAAAATGAATACATCGGTTATAGCTTTTAACCTACCGGCCATCCAGCAAGAAACCCATCTTTTCCCACGCTCGACGTCCCCCAGGCCGTCACCAAACACAAATCAATCCGTATGCAAACGAACCAACCAAGCGAGAGAGCTTTCATTTTCGTGTCACACACATGTGTACGCGCGCCGTGCCAAACTCGTGGGAAAAGCGTATTGTCAGCAGATCACGGGTGCCGCATTGCATTCCGCCCGACGCCGCCTTTTGTTCTTCGATGGAACAGGGCGAAAAAGTGTGCAAACGCAAACAAAACGGCGACCTCATCAAAGGGCCACGCGCTCGCGACGATCTCGTGACCCTCTAGCGCGCCGTGGCGGTCATTTGTCGCGGGCGTATCAAGATTCGATCAGTTTTCCACCGCCCGAGACACGCTCGGTCGCTCGTTCGCTCGCTCCCACCCCACGGGCATCTCAGTCTGCATCTTGCCACCGCGCGCGGAACGTGATGGAACACGTTCCGTTTCGCGAATGAATAATTCCTTCCGAACCGTTCCATTAGAGGCTCTCAAAGGCGCCGTTTGGCTATCGTAAGCCCAGGTGTTTCTGCTGCCTTCGCGGAACTAGCGTGCTCGGAGTATTTTTTTTGGGAATTTCTGGGAATTTCAAAATTTTGAGCCGATCCCTCCCACCCGCGTGCAGTGATTCGTTTCGTCGCTGGCCAAGTGTTGGTTCCGGGAAGTGTACCGAAGTGGGCGAAAAGTGTGATAGAACGGGTGCGCCTCCCGGTGAACAGAAGGACAGGTAAAGGTCACGGTTCGTCGAACGAACGGCAAGTTTTCACACTTCATCTGCCCCGTGTTCCTGTTCGGTGTTTTCATTTCGGCGAACCGATTCGAGTGGAAAATCATCAGATAATTTTCAACGTACTCGTGCTTTTAGAACCTCTTAAAATGGTAGCGAAATTGCGCTCGCTTCCTGTTCGAACCATGATCTCCCGTGATAAGTGTTACACACGCAAGCTTTCGCAAGGAAATTCTCATCTCGAGCCGTGGGCTGAGTGGGAGAACGTGTTTTTTTGGTAACCCCACTCCCACCAAAAACCCACTTTTCGAGTTCTCTATCCCACGCAGTCATTAAAAAATCATTAATTCCTTCCGCGCCGGAAACGGGAACAGATTGTAAACTGATCCTGTTTGCCAAACCCTGCCGGCCAGTGTGGGCGGCGGGTGTGTTTAATTGTATGTTTTGGCGCTGTTAATTGACAGCGGCAGCTCGAACGACTCCACTCCGTCATCAATTTTCATAATGCTTTATGGAGCAGATTTTCTATTGATAGATTGACTTTAATTGAGTTCGGTGGCCTGTACCGGGCGAAGGAACCCTGCAGGAATTCCAACTTTCCCACGATGACTTCAATCCATGGAGCGGAGCGCATTGTTCGCTGCGGATTTCGAAGAACTGCTTGAGCAAACTATCGACAATGATTCGAGCTGGAACATCTCGCCCTTCCATTCCGAGCGTGAGTGATAATGTACGAGCGTGTTCAAATATTTACCACCACCAGATCCCGGTGGCACAACCACTAAGCTGTGCACACAGACGGTTTGGTTTCCCATCAGACGGCTCTCGCCTGGTGTTTGGAGCACGAGGGCACAAAAGTTTTCCGATCATACTCAATTTTAATGTAATTTGCACACATTTCAAGAGAGAGAGCGTTTGTTGAAGGTTGGAATTTCGGAACATTCGAATTCATGCTCACTCAACCATATGTACGCGAAATGAATGCCTCAGCCCTGCGCGCTGTCACATGTAAAGCGATCGTTACACTTCGCCAGCTGTTGCCAATTACTGATGCAAAACCGAAGGCAATCTGTCAGAACGAGGGTGATTTCACATGCATTGTGTTTTCGCAACCGTGCGATGTTGTGCCTGGGACGCTTGATTTATGGCAGGTATTGCTGCCAACCTTATGAAAGAAACGCCCTCGAGGTGACCAAGGGAAGCCATTGCCAAGGGAATGAAAATAATATCGTTTAACTATTGTCTGTGTGTGTGTGGGTGCGCAAATAGAATACGTGACTCTTGGGACATTCAAATGTCTCACCCTTGCGATGGGGTACGCATCTTCAGCACGTCCAATGTTTGAGTTTCGTCCACACAAGGTCGTTCCACTCGGATGGGATTCAGTTGCGGGTTAGTTTGAAAGAGTATATTGGGTCCAGATTTCAAGGGGGTGGGGTTTTTTTTGCACCAATATACAAATAAAAAAAATATATCTCCATTTTCCTCACACCGGGCACGAACGCCCGAGAGAGGGAGGCTGTGTTGTGTGCTAATGTAAACACAAATAATTGAATAAATCTCGTCCCCGTCGCTGGCCTGTGTGCGCCCACCGTCACCGCAGGGCCATTCCGTAAAAAACGGCATAGTTTGATTGCGTCAGCCGTGGACCACCCCGTCTATAAATAGCGTCCCTTCCAAATGGGCAGCCTTTCCGTCGCCGTTGCTTCCGCCGCCGGAACGAAATGGAAATGTCGTGTCGAACTGTGGCGGTTGGAACGGCTGTAATCGCTGAATAATCGTGAAACGATAACGACAGCTGTCAGGCGGTGCTTATGGCGCTGATGGGGCTGCTGGGAAAAGTTTCAATCGATCCGCATTTTTTTAATGTGAGTGCTATTTTGACAGGCGCTTGGAAATTATAAACAATCGGTTTGATCGTTACTGATAATGATTTTAACTTGGAGCGATATAAAAAAGTGGATAATGTTAAAACTCGGATTTATATTCCTGGTCTGCAACAAGCACAATGGTTCATAATGCTCACTGCTCCTACATGCACGCCAACTCCAACTCGATCCTGTTTCCTGTGACACAATTGGCGCAATAACATACGCCTTACTTCCTGTCGTGACACAGCAACAACGAAAAAGAGAAAATCTTTCCAACACGTGTCAAGATAGAAATGGATACCCGTCCGACCTTCTGTCACTCTCATTTCGCATCGATTGAATATTTTCCCGGTTCCATTCTATTTTTTTATGCTCTCTCTCTCTCTCGCGCGCGCCTGCCTCAATCCAAACATCAAACGGAAATTGATGCTTGAACGAGTCCGTCCGAAATAATTGTACACCGAGGTAGAAAGGTTGCGAGGGCATGTTCCTATTTTCACGGGCCGCTGGCTGCAGGCGAATGTGGGAGACGGCACCAGCCCAAACAGCAAAAAAAAACTCTTGGAGACTTAGAGTTGGTATTTCACTTACGATTTTTCGGAAGCATCGCAAACAGGAGCTCCTGTTACTGAAGGGTCCTTTTTTCCAAAGCTGCCCGGAAGAGTTCGGGGTGAACCTCTCTGTGTGTGTGTGTGTGGGTGCGCAAATAGAATACGTGACTCTTGGGACATTCAAATGTCTCACCCTTGCGATGGGGTACGCATCTTAGTTTACGATCTCATATCGCCCGCAGCAGCAGCAGCACCAGCCACCAACCGCACATATCGGTCGTCATACTCCTGTCAGCTCGGACGGACCAAGTTTAAATAATTCATATCAACTGCGTATCGCTTGTCCACCGATACCGGGCGGACGGTTTCGCTTAACCACACCGCCGATAGTTACGTACTCACAATCCGGTTGCAAATCGACGGACCGGAAAATTAACACCACGATCGACACAAACAGACGCACACACACACCCGCCACGCTCGTGTGGAAAATGAGGGCGAGCTTTACACCGGAAGCTGTCTTACAAGCAGGAGCACCATTGTCCTTCTCTTCTTGCTATCCCACCCGTTGCGGGCGACATAATGATGCTCGTTGGGGGGGGGGAGGCACGACCGGAAAAGACTGGCCGGCCGCATAATGTGTCGAATGCAGTGTTCAAACAAAAACCCCCAATAAGGTGTAATATAAGGGTGAAAAACTGTGCATAAGTGATCTTCTAACGTGTGTTGCCTTTCGTTGTTTATCCCACAAAGTGTCATCTCCCCGACAGTTTAGCGAAAACTGCGCGCCAAATTGATTGTTGTACGTACTGCCGCTAAGTGTCCGCGTGTGTTTGTGTCTTTGTGCGTGTGCGTTTACCTACCGAAAGTTTTCCGCTGAGAGTGTTCCCCGAGGGGAGTTCGTAGCGTGCGCCCGAGCACACACACGGCAGGAAAGTGGGTGTCAAGAGTGCAGTAAGCAATATGGCGGAGGATTGCAACAAATCCGCGGGTGACGCGGAGAAGGGGGCCAGCAAGCAGGCGAGCCCGGCGGTGCAGCAGAAGAACGCCGGCAGCAAGGGTGCGTCGCCGAACAAGGCTGCCGGAAAAGGTAACCACCGGAGCGGCGTGTTTTGTTCACGAGTTTTCGATAGTTTTTTTGCAGATTGCATACTTTCAGGCGCGAACGATAGCGTTTCGTACGATGTGTTGCATACTGTCGGGCTGATGGAGCAAACTTGCCCCTAACAGTATGCAAAACGCACTACGAAACGCGTCTATTTGCTAGATTGATATATATTTCGTGCAAAGTATGCAATCTGTGTTGGTAATTAAATTATTTTGAGCTGATAAAGGCTTCACATCCATTTATCTATTTAGCTAAGAGCAATTTTAGATTAACTTTTAAATGTTCAATGAACCTAAGCCGAGAAGCATTCCAAATTTCATGTCTATTGGAATAGCAAATTCTAATTATAGCACACACCAGTAGGTAATGCCACCTGCGCTTGAATAACCAGCGTAATCGTCTAATCCTTCGGTTGAGATGCCAAAAAAAAAAACACGTTTCGACCGTTACGACGGGGTGCATCGACTCGCAGACATGTGTCTATTTTGAAAACTTGGAAACAGGTGAGGGTCACGTTTCGGAAAGGCCTGTGTGTGAAAACTCACCACTCACGCTCTCTCGCACACAACCGCACACGGAGATGTGTGTCCGAACTCGGAACATGGGAGCAAGCCGTTGGAATACGTCGAACAAAACGAGCAGATGAAGATCGCAAATCTGGTGCCCCCGGCTCTCGCTCGCCTGGGGGCTAATTTTTCGCGGTCACTACACGCGGGTGTAGAGCGTGGCCCGGTCGCCAATTGGTGGATAGATCGTTCGCGTCATCGGATCGGGCAGGATCGAGTTAAACGGTCGGTGCCCGCGTGTCCGTATCGCTGTCGGAAACAATTACGCCGGACAATGCACACCATCCCGACGCCATCGGCGAGTGTTCCCGGCGGTGGTTGTTCGTGTGGAAAATAGATTTTCCCCTCAATGCTGGATCAATGCTGGCCGGCCGCATAATGTGTCGAATGCAGTGTTCAAACAAAAACCCCCAATAAGGTGTAATATAAGGGTGAAAAACTGTGCATAAGTGATCTTCTAACGTGTGTTGCCTTTCGTTGTTTATCCCACAAAGTGTCATCTCCCCGACAGTTTAGCGAAAACTGCGCGCCAAATTGATTGTTGTACGTACTGCCGCTAAGTGTCCGCGTGTGTTTGTGTCTTTGTGCGTGTGCGTTTACCTACCGAAAGTTTTCCGCTGAGAGTGTTCCCCGAGGGGAGTTCGTAGCGTGCGCCCGAGCACACACACGGCAGGAAAGTGGGTGTCAAGAGTGCAGTAAGCAATATGGCTTTTTTTTTGTTCTTGTTTTGCTAATAACACATAAAAACAAGATTTAAAATAAAATAATAACTTTTTTTTCTCGAAAACTCCAAGCTGAGTTCTGAAAATATGTTTACCCCATTTCGAAGATATTTCTCTATTTCAAAAAATATGTCAAAGTTCACGAACAGCACCCTGCATTTCCGTGCAGCAAAGCAGCCCGAGGGTATCGAATAAAATTGCAATCTGTCACACATCAGTGGCGCGGGTTAAATTCAATTTTCTCGTACCTCCGGCCCCTCAGCGCGACGAAGGTGGATATAAGAATTTTTGGCAGAGAGCAAAAAAAAACCCTCCCCACCACAACCACCAAACCGCAGGCCTCCGCCAACAGGCGTCTCCATCCATCCAAAGTTTTATTCGATCGTGAATTATTTTTATGATTGCTTCTAATACCCCGGTGCTTGGTGTTGGTGCACACCGTCGTGACACACGCTAATCATCCGCGTGTTTCGCCGTGCGAAAATAGTCCCTACGGCGAAATCTACTTTCGGCCGGTTCGGAAGCAGTGATTTTCGAATACAAAAAAAAACACAAGGTCGTTCCACTCGGATGGGATTCAGTTGCGGGTTAGTTTGAAAGAGTATATTGGGTCCAGATTTCAAGGGGGTGGGTTTTTTTTTTTCACCAACATACAAATAAAAAAAATATATCTCCATTTTCCTCACACCGGGCACGAACGCCCGAGAGAGGGAGGCTGTGTTGTGTGCTAATGTAAACACAAATAATTGAATAAATCTCGTCCCCGTCGCTGGCCTGTGTGCGCCCACCGTCACCGCAGGGCCATTCCGTAAAAAACGGCATAGTTTGATTGCGTCAGCCGTGGACCACCCCGTCTATAAATAGCGTCCCTTCCAAATGGGCAGCTAAACAAGTAAACAAACACACGCACACACAGCAATCAGCTCGCGATTCCATCTTCTTCTCGTCATCGACACGTACGCGGGTAATGTGTTCGGCGCGCGCCGATGCTTCGCGATCCTCCCGCGCAGTCATTAAAAAATCATTAATTCCTTCCGCGCCGGAAACGGGAACAGATTGTAAACTGATCCTGTTTGCCAAACCCTGCCGGCCAGTGTGGGCGGCGGGTGTGTTTAATTGTATGTTTTGGCGCTGTTAATTGACAGCGGTGGCTCGAACGACTCCGCTCCGTCATCAATTTTCATAATGCTTTATGGAGAATATTTTCTATTGATAGATTGACTTTAATTGAATTCGGTGGCCTGTACCGGGCGAAGGAACCCTGCAGGAATTCCAACTTTCCCACGATGATTTCAATCCATGGAGCGGAGCGCATTGTTAGCTGCGGATTTCGAAGAACTGCTTGAGCAAACTATCGACAATGATTCGAGCTGGAACATCTCGCCCTTCCATTCCGAGCGTGAGTGATAATGTACGAGCGTGTTCAAATATTTACCACCACCAGATCCCGGTGGCACAACCACTAAGCTGTGCACACAGACGGTTTGGTTTCCCATCAGACGGCTCTCGCCTGGTGTTTGGAGCACGAGGGCACAAAAGTTTTCCGATCATACTCAATTTTAATGTAATTTGCACACATTTCAAGAGAGAGAGCGTTTGTTGAAGGATGGAATTTTCGTTAGAATTCATGCTCACTCAACCATATGTACGCGAAATGAATGCCTCAGCCCTGCGCGCTGTCACATGTAAAGCGATCGTTACACTTCGCCAGCTGTTGCCAATTACTGATGCAAAACCGAAGGCAATCTGTCAGAACGAGGGTGATTTCACATGCATTGTGTTTTCGCAACCGTGCGATGTTGTGCCTGGGACGCTTGATTTATGGCAGGTATTGCTGCCAACCTTATGAAAGATACGCGCTCGAGGTGACCAAGGAAGGCCATTGCCAAGGGAATGAAAATAATATCGTTTAACTATTGTCTATTTTTGACAAATGGTTTAGCCGTAGAGTTCTTTTCGAAGAACCAAGAACTAGCCAAAAAATGAGTGCTAATCTTTCTAAGAAATAGTTTAGATCAGTGTTTGGAAGATATTCCCACATAACTACATTTAACTCACATTCAACTTCAGCCAATACAAAAAGAAAGTTATACTTTAAGATAGAAAGATTGCTCCAAAAATAGTAAGTAAAGTTGGAAGTTGAAGTTGGCACACACCGACATGGGATGTAAGACAAGTTTTGGCAAGACTAATGCACTCACGTTTCACTTCTGCTGCTGCTGTTTGGGCCAGTTTCCAGACAACGTCTTGCTCAGCGCGACAAACATCGGCCATTTTGTGGGTAAACGTTTGAGCCGTCGCTGAGTGTGATGAGATTGCATAACAAAGACGGGAGAATGTTTCTAGCAAGAAGGAAGATGAGCAAAAAAAACCCTCCGCTGTTCTGCTCAGCTCGTTCGGGCTCGTCAGTAGCCAGTTGCCTCGACCGGGCTGAAGAAACACTTCGCTTGAGACATTTTCTCATTATCTGAGAACAAGGGCACGGATGCAGATTCGTCTTTGTTTTTCGTAGTGCTAGGTGCGTAGTTTTTCTTTTCGAATTGAAGACCTCCAGCGTCCGAACGTCTCGCTGCAGGTGTGGACGAGAGTAGCGTCTTCATTATTCAAGCGCCTTTTTGCTTTCCAGAATGCATAATGCATAATGCTTTATTATCACTTTTATGCGCGCGCGCACACAAGCGAATTCTACTGAGCGTCTCGAAGACGTACCGTAAAGTTTGCTCGAACAAGATGCTTAAGTAATTGATATTTTATTTGTCCCAGTTCTTCGCTGCCCGGCACGGATATTAGTCTTTTGTGACAACCAGCAATTTGTTTTATGATGCCCGAAAGTGAAATAGTACGTAAAACAACCTCCGACAAACGAACATCCTTTGGAAGATCCGATGGCTTACAGGAACCCGTCCTTATCTTCCATCGGCTACCCGTGGTGTTAATCCGATTTATTGACGATTTTTCACGCGATGAATATTTCATCCGCGCTCTCTAACACTTGTAAACCGGAACATCCAATTATTTATGAGACGCGTACCCTAAATCTCAGATAACGCACAACGTTTGCGCGCAACCTGGGGCTGATATAAAAAATTAAACATTTCTATATTTCTCACCACGCGCTCGCCCGTGGACCGACAAGCCCTGTGTCGAGGTTTTGGTTTTTGGTCCGCTACCTGGTTCGTGTAGTTGTTTTTCTTGCCGTTTTTTTTACGCCTCGAAAATTATTTTGCCAACTTGGCAACATCGGCCGAATTTTTTGTCTTCCCTCGCTCCGTTCGCGTAGTGCCTTTAAAATCCTGTCCTGATTTTCTTCTTTTTCGCGCGAAAATCGAGCACACGTTGTTTTTTTCTTTTCCTCTAGCCAATGGGCCGGATGTAAGCCCCACGCCACACGCGGCCGCACGCGGATTACAGGGCCGCTCTTCGGAATTTATGTTTGTCAGTAAAAATGGATATTTACAGCCTCGAAGCCTGTGCCACACGTTCGAGCAATATCGAGCACGCATCGAGCGTTTCGTGCTGTAGTTCGCAAGTATATATTTCCCAGAGACGTTCGTTTCTGTTTTCTTTTTTTTCGATTTTCCAAGGATCGACGACTCGTCCCATGGAAAGAACTTTGCTCTCGTTCGGCGCAGAGAACACCGTTCAATTAAGTTTTTTTTTGTATGTATTGTTTTCTCCTACTACCACTACTTACGTTACTGCAAAGTTCAACGGCAGCACGGCTGAGTGCGCCCCGATAGAGCCGAATGAAGCTGTGATAACGATGCCGGGACACAGGCATTCGGTGCTTAAACTTGGCAAACAGTTCAATATTTGCACGCGAAAAACGCTCGCCGTTCGAACGGGAAAATTCATTAGCGAAGCAATTTTGCGCTCTCTGGTGATCGTGTAGCAAATAATTTAGTATTTTAAGCAAATTTGGCTGCTTTGCGCTAAGCGTTGTTGACAGTGAATGTTGAGGTAATTGTGGAAGGCTCCTGGAACATCGTAATACTAAACAATTTACTCTTATTGGCGTAGACGACATGGTAACGTTCCCGGTCTCTAAATGACGCGACGTCAAGAAGCATGCAACATAGAGGTCTCTATAATACATTTTATTTCTCTCCTCTTTCTCCGCGCAGTATGAATAACAATATTGATGCAAGAATTCCGCTCTACCCACTGTCTTCCACTACTGACTATATTTTTATCATAACTCCCCAACACGATATGAGCAAGCATTCCTGGCAATTTATAGCATTGCGGACGCTTCCGACGTCCGTGCCGACCGTGTCTTATAACGAAAATTCCTTCCGTTTACACCGCTTCCCACTACCGAGATATGATAGTTTGTGCGACACGGCTCACGACCTCCAAGTAAAACCAGAAATTTACTGCACCCCCTCCAAGCAATTGGCATCGAGAGCGCCGTCGGGGTTCCTTTTTTCATCCAAACCCTGAATTATACATGAAAACACACCGAGCCCCAGCTTATCCCGCCCGGGCGTAGCGTCCGGAAAACTTAAGGTCCTTCGGCTTCTATCCTTTAAGCCGAAACAGTGTCCCCGAGAAGACAGGGAAAAAAACCTTTCCGAAGCGAAAAAGCCCGAAGGAAGCGGCCATGTCGACAATTTTCTCCCGGTGCCCGGTTGTGGTGTATGTATGTTCCAATGTTTTTTTTTTGGTTCGCTCCCAGAGCCATCATTAACCAAACCCCATCATCCTCCCTTCTGCACACTGCACGACATCCCGCAGCGATGGCCGGAACGGTTCCGGAGTGCTTTCTCCACTTTCGGTCCATTTTTGCCCAATTGAATATTTTATGCTGCTTTTGACACTTTGCTGAAGTTCCAGGTTTTTTTTTGGTTGCTCGTCGCCAGCTGGCCTCGTTTTCCGGTATTCGCAGTACGCGTTGAAGGGTACTCGTGCAGCTGCCGTGGAAGGAGAAAGCGAAACAAGAGATATGAGCGTAACGAATAATGAAAAATAATGTTTTGGGTTCACGCTG
>KZ069631.1:18126-28210 GCA_002091845.1 Anopheles cracens
AACGAAAAACCTCTGGAAATGTTCAAGAACAAACTATGGATTGTTTTATATTTTAGTACGCTGAAAGTAAGAAAGAGTACAAAAAGTATGCAATTGAAGTATAAAATTTGCTCTGTGTACAACAATTAAATTGGTAATAACACAATAATCAGGCATTGGTGTAAAGCAGATTGCCAACTTAATGATGAGCTTTTTCAATCAGCCCGAAAGTATGTGATCTACATGATTTTCAAGCTCAAGTGTATCGCATTGCATACATCTAGGCTGAACAGTTAAATTTCGCATAGAAAATAATTTTATTTTTCTCCCCTAGATCCCCCCTCCATCGTTACTGTGGTTTGTCAACGAAAGTTTCTGCCTGGCTGCGTTCACCGAAGGCACCGGCGGGAGTGGGCACAGCGCAAATAAACTTCGTCCTTTCGAAGCTTTCAAGCGGCGAGTGGTAAATCTTGCCGCTCAACGCTTCGCCCCAGCCCATTGGCAGCCGCACGGGGAAAGTTCGGAAAGTTCAATGTCATGCGTGCTTAATTTATGACAAGTCTTTTCACAAGTCATTTGCCGAAATCTGTTCCTGCAGGTGCTGTGGTTAATGGGTGAATCATTTTTAGCCCCCTCCCAAGGGCGGCTGGGTTTGAAATAAAGTCGTGAAAGTTAATGCCTTCGACGCGGGTGGATGCGACCCGCCCGAAAGCCATCCCGGTTATTTACCGATGTGCGGATAAGCGATGGATTTTTCGCTTCGTGCTCGCGAGGGGGGGCTAGCTTCTGTCAATTGGGTCGGCGGGTGATGAAGTTTTTCGCTGCGATTTGCAAAACAAAAACCCGCCTCAACCGGCAGCAAGGTAATTTGATAAATCTCATCTTTGCTCGGGTGTGATTAATGGTGTTGAAAATTGTTTGCTAGTCTTAGTTTTTTTTAAATAATAATTTAAGCGAAATTCTGGAACACATTTTCCATAACAACAACAAAAACGTTTAGAGAATCACCCTTAAAAAAGCTCCCAAAATTCAAAAGCAGCTTAAGTGAGATACTTTCTTCGCCCCAATGCTTCCCCGGTCATGCTTTGGTGCCAATTTTCGGTAGCAACGTTGGCCATAAAGTAACTACAGCTTTCCAGTGCAACTTCCAGCGCGACTCCGTGGCGGCTATGAATCGGAAAAGAAAGGAATGCCATTCATTGCTGCCGAAATGGAGACGCATGGTCGTCCGTGGGACACGAAATAAGTTGCCTCCCCTCGCGCGAACTCCCGCATACTTAAAGTTGTTTCCGGTGCTGGCTGGGCGTAGGGCGTCCGTCCAACGTTTACACGATAATGTTTCACCGGTGAAGCGTAAATACCACGCGCCCAAACCCGCCGGTGACACACGCCGGGAGCGTGCGGGAGCCCATTTTTTATTATTATTTGCGCTTTTACGACAAGCGAAAGCCTACAGGATTGATAATAAATATTTGGCTTCTGTGTTTGTTTCTTCTTCTTTTTGCTTCCATCTGGTACGTGTGTGTGTGTGTGTGTTTGTATGTTTCCGCTTATTGATTCTGCTTGCCTTGGACCGATTTTCGGGGTGAACGATGAACACAGCGCACTAATATCGTCGTGTTTGGTCATTGTTACTTCTTTTTTCATCTCTCCCCCTCCCCCTAGCCCCCCCCCCTCCATCGTTACTCTGTCCTCTAAAAAAGCCGAAACATAAACAACTATTATGTGTGTTGAAAAGATATAAAGCTGAAAGCTTTAAAACATTTTAATTTTTGTGATTTCCAACCTTACGTTAAGTGAACAAGTTATATTTACATACAAATTTTATAACCAAGCTTTTGAATATAAGGTAAAAAGCATTTTTCTACTTAAATGTTATATCCATTTCAACACTATTTTTACACAAAATTTCCAAAAAGCTGCAAAGTAGCGTTTGCCTTGCATTGCTAGCGCCTAAATGTATGTAATGTGTGTGTTTTTTTCTACTGTCCTTTGACAAGTTGAAGCTAACACATCGTTAAGCAATATGTTTGCTTTTCTTCATCCAACCACCACCAACGAACTTTGATAGCGTAACGCACACAATCCAGTGCGACACTAGCGCCTGAATGTAAACACCAATCCTCAGGGTCTTACTTTGTTTGCACAATCCAACTGAAAGGCCATACCCGCCTCAAACGACTTATACGAATCCACTGGAGCGAATCGGAAATGGTATGAAACCAATCTATTTAAACATCAACGATCGAACTCAGTGGCATTCCAGTGGAAAATTATAATTATTCTAAACCAACCGTGTGCTACCAAACTAAATTGCACTAATTGTATCAGGTCGTACGCGTCCTATTTTAAACAAATTTAAACGAGCGACCATAATCCCTGTCAACAAACGCTGACACCGTGACGCGTGGCGTCCAACGCGCCGTTAAAGCTCGCGATTCCGTCGGTTCACACTATAAATTTTGCTCTCTACGCCATATGCAAACACCATCGAAATGCGAAACCGTTTGTTTCCGCATTCGCGGGCTGACGAACCACACGGGTTGCTTTTATTCCAGCGAGAAGATGTGTTTTTAGCATTCTATACCAACGTGTACGCTCGTGTCCCTTCACTCCTCGGGCTAGTTTCGATGGGTTTCGCCTGCCCGGCGGACTGGGCGCACAACATCTATCCTCTATTGCTCTTCTTTTTCGACTAAATTCGCACACTTCTCATGAACAGAAACGTCAGTAGAGCAAACAAAAAAATATCATTTTCCAAAGAACCTTCCCCGGAAATTTTGACGACGTTTAATCAAATCATCCTGCTCGCAGGTGTGCGCGGGAAAAGCGAGCGTCAAATTGAATTTCCTTCCGGTCACCCGGCCGGGTTTTGGGATTATTATTTTTCCCAGAACCAGTATGCACCCGCTCCAGAGCCGGCGCACGGAAAACGAAAGCAAAGCGGAGTGAGAGTGCACGGTTTGCGCATAATTAAAACAAATTTACACTTCATTAGTCACGCCGAGGACGCCTTGTGGAGTCGCCGTACCTCCCAGACTGTAGGTGTGCGTCTTCTACGGCCTGTCCCGGGTGGCCGTGAATCGTTACAAAATTAAAACAAATGTCATCTCATTAAAATTGTTTATTCGACGGGGCAGTTTGGATGAGGCGCTAACAGCTTCATCATTACCATCGCTTCTCCTTTTTCGTGCTGCATTCGCGTACGCGTACTCCCTGCTTATCTGCGCGACGAGTGGAGCACGTGCGAACGATCGCACGGAACAAAACGTGCGATCCAATGCTGGGCGGATGATTTATGTTGATGCTGTATGCGCGAAGGAATGCAACAGCTCGTAAAAGCGTACGAGCATTCGTGGAAATTATGATCCCGAAGTGCCTGTGTGGGGATCAGACACACATCTCTCTCTCTTTCTCTCTCACTCGCTACCAAAAAAAAAAAAGTAAAGTGCCACTGCTTAACGGGCAAATAAAACTGCGCAAAGACCGGTGGCGACAGCGCGCTTTTCCGGCGGGCAATAAAATCAATGATCGATAAAAGCCGCCCATCGAATGTTCGGGAACCAGGAACAGGAGTTTCTCCAAACACCATTTGCTCAGCAAAACATGTTTGATTGTTTTTTTTTTGCTACTTGAATTATTAGCACACTGTTGATGGCTGATCGTTAACGAGGAGCTGGATCAAAGGAGACATAAATATAAGTTGCAATAAAATACGCGTCCTATTTTAAACAAATTTAAACGAGCGACCATAATCCCTGTCAACAAACGCTGACACCGTGACGCGTGGCGTCCGGATATATTAAATTCGGTCGCCAGCTGGCCGCTCATCGTATCCGGTCACAGCAACGTCCGTCGCACGTGGTGCGATGAAACAATAACTGTCAATTTGTTTTCCTTTAATTTTATCATTGATAACAGGCTAAACGTTGACAGTTCTGGGTCGGCATGGGGCGAACGTATCGGAAACGATGTGTTAGTGTGCCGTTTTGAAGAATGTAGCCGAATCAAACCAAACAAGCTGTAGTAGAATGGTCGAGTTAGGGATAGAAGATAAATTTATTCGGCCCAACGAACGTGTTTGAAAATTTAAGGACTCACGTCGACGACCCAATAATCGTTGCGTTATCCGTGGAGCTATCTGCTCTCGAGTTCCTCAATCTCGACGAAATTGTCCTTGCGCCCCGCGCACACACACTCAGGCTGTGGCATAAATTACGGAAAGCGAAAAACATCGAGAGAGCCCGGAAGCCTCGACTCCACCGTCGAGTGACGATGTTGATTACTAATTCTGAGCCGGGGTGGCACTGTTGATTATGTGATTATGCAAATACGCCGCCGTTAATGGCTTCTGACTGCTCAAGGTTCTCCGATGTGTGTGGGATTACGATACTGTTTGTGTTTGCGTGCGTATCATGCAGCGCGAGCAACGAGGAAGGACGGACGAGCCCAACCAAAAAAAAAACTAACCCCAAAACCACATCGGTGTAACCGCGCGCGCACCGCGTTCCGGGAAATGTTGGAACGGCGCAAAATTGCCCTCCCGAGCGGTGGACCCGTTCGGCGAAAGGTCACTGGCGCGCCGAGCGTCCCGCGAGCGAGCCAACACGCCGGAAGAAACCGGTCCTGCCAGCTGGCGCACCGAATTTCGCTCAAAACGGTTTTCGGTCAATGGAGCAGCGCCCGTGAATGCGAAAACACCCCCAGATCTGCGCCACCACGATAAGGCGGAATCTCATCAACTTGTTTTTGCGCTCCGTGCGGCGGATCGGCTGGGAAGGGACTATTTTTATGGGGCTCATTCGGTCGATGCTTAACCGAAATTAATTCCGCTCTTAAAGTGCACCGGGCCGGGCCAGGGAATGGGGTGTAAAAATGGGTTGTGATTTCACGACGCCTAACGACTCCGCTAACACTGGAAGTAAATTGAAGCGCACCTTCCTGCGGCAAACTTCCAGGCACACCTTTAGGGTGGTTTGTAATTTGCCTAAGGAGGGGCTCATTGCAAATAACGATTTGTTTGAGCAATTTGTGGTAAACGGAAGAGGTATTTACATGGTGGCTGAAGATGAATTATCATCTTGACTCCAATTTTTTGAAAGAAACATGAAATTGGAGACCTCTTCCAGCAGTAAAACTGTGGATATCTTTAAAATGCATTATCTTCACTCCCAAACGGAAAGTTTGTTCATGCAAGGCATGCCATCTCGCCTTAAATAAGTCTATTAAAGTCTTTTAATCGTTCCCGGAACGACCCGTCATTGCAAATTGCAAAGTAAACGGGCGACATCGCTGTCGCTTCTTTTTGTCCGGGAGAAAAAGCACTCGCGGTAGCCAGCATGAAAATCACATTTCTGCTGAAAACGCTACAAAATTGCATCCCCAACCCACGGCTGCATTTTGGTTGGCGCCTCGTTCAAATACCAGCTACGCTGACCCTCTGCAAACTATTTGCACACCGTCCGCCCCGCATAGTCTGCACCCTTTCCGTCCGGTTTGTCCAGTTCGCAAAGTTTCCACACGAGCGACAGTGAAAACAAAACTTCCAGCGGCGAATGGTTCTTGGGAACCTCCGCAAACCGGGGACGGGGGGTTTTTGGTGAGCTTTTACCCACCAACAAACGATGATAAATGACAAACTTGGCCCCGTACTTGCTGCTGCAGTAACGGGGCACGGGTAGTAACTGTACTGAGGGGATACAATTTTCCTAATGAGCTGCTGGTACCGCTGATGAACACGGAACCGGGGTTTTTGCCCTTTTACGCCTGCCGTTTACTTTATCCACCCCGGGTCCGGTAAATGAGGTGAAATTGTTCTCGGCACTGATTGCTATTGCAGAACCAGTAGAATAGGGGGGGGTTTTGTAGAGTTAAACGATCGTAGTTTTTGGCGTTTTTATAGCGTTGTTCCACGCACTCCGGTATTCCTGAGGTTGGAATTTAATTTTATCGACGGAAAGTCGCTCCGGGCAGTTCATTTCGAGCTGGAAAAAGATGTGTTTTATTCGCTTAATAGTTCTGTTAGTAGAGTGGCAAAAATCGCAACAGATGGCGCTAGTAGCAACTGAGGAGAAACATGTTTTGATAGTCCGCCAGATATTCCTTTATTTTCTTCGAAAATGGAACAATTCTTCTCTGAACGATTTTGTTAGGTTTAGCTTGACGAGAAACAAAATAGCCGACCCTTTTAGGTCAATAACCTCGGAACAGTTCTTATCTCAGCGTTTCCACGCTGAATGGTGCTCACTCACAGAAAGAAACGAAACACGAATGCTAATCAATTGGACTTCCCAAACAACCTTACCCCAAAAGCTTGTATCATTTCACTCATCCGGTAACTGCTGATACTTTTTTGATGAAATGCGCGCGCCATGCATAACCGATGTGTTATGCAAATTTATCGAAACTCATGCCAACCGATTGAGCTATCGCTCGCTCCGAGAGCTCGTTCGTATGGCCGAGCCGTCCGCCGAGGATCCGCACAGAGGTTCATTTGGAAGAAAAATCGTCGTCGTAATGAAGAAGGATGCGATAAACAGTGGGGTTTTTGTATTTCCTAAAGCGCCTAAATGTATGCAATGATACCGATGCTCATCCAAGTGATCAAACTCGTGCGATCCCGGAGCGTTCGCTGCTGAAATAAACACAAAACTCAAGGCCGAACGTTCTGGAAGTGTACGAGTTATCCGATCTGACCAATTTGTTCATTGACGTTCTTTTATAGTAATCAGTAGACAATAATCATTATAATTATTTATGTCATTGAACAGTTTTAGCAAATTAAGATTTTTATTGCCCACATTTCCTTCCAGTTTGCTTATTTCTTATTATTATTATTTTTTTTTATATATTATTTACTATATACCGGATTATATCATTCGCCTCTACGTGCACGATGAAGCAATCGATCCTTTTTTCGGACATAAATCGGGACATCAAACACGTCCTACCACCGGCTCGGAGTCGAACTCAATCGGAAGATTTTCATCCGTTCGCCAAGCTCACAGCCCTTCGTTCTAATCGTTAACGACTCTGCCGGTATGCCTAGTAACCCTTTCGACGCTTTCTCCCGTGCATTCGACGCGGAGTGTTGCGTAGCGAACAACGAACAATAAAAGCTCCGGCAGCAACTTCGAACCCACCAGACAGGGCAGACCGAGCGAAAACCGCCACGGTACGTCACGTCCGCGGCGGATGGAATCAAAGTCAGCGTTTTCTTTTGAGCCGGTTGCCCTTTTTCCTTTGCTCAGCCGTCCAGAGCGAACTGAGCCGACAGGCACAACAATTTCCTTATATCGTATGCATGAAATGCGTCGTCGGCCTCGGTAATGCTCGAGATGCTTGGGAAATTCTGAAAATCCTGCCTTTTTTCTGCCCTCGAGAATTGCCTAGGGGCTGTTTTTTTCTGTTGGTGTTGGTGTTGTTGTTCTTGGGTTGCTGCTCTTTGCTTCGGCGTATGCTGATTCCGGACGCATTTCACGCAGATAAAGAAGTCGGAGCGGCCCGGTTCGTGCGTGAGTGCGTAACGGGCTGCGAGATTTTTCTCTATTCTGCGCCTGGCGGGTATGCAAAGGTACCGTGTAATTCTCGCGGTCGAAGCAGCAGCCCTGCTTATCTTTTTCTCGACGCACATCCCTTTCGCTCGAAGCGGCAGCAGGCCCGGTACCAAAACATGATACCATTAAAAGTTATGTACACAAACCAGAGCGCCGTCGAACGGGATTTTGACGCGAACGGAACCTGTTTGATGGTCCGTGACCGTTCGGAAGGGATCATTTATTATTTTTGTACCCAATTTTACTTGCCGACGCTGTAGGAAAGGGCACAGTAAACCTGAGCCTATTCCGCGGACGCAAAGCGAAGGCTTTTTCCTTCTCATGTCTTTCGCTTCCTCTTTGCCCGTCTCAAGAATGGCAACCGTCAATACCACCGAAGTGACTAACAGAAAAGAAGACGCGTGGAGGAATGTTCGCCCACGGGGAGAGAGAAACCGAAGAAAAGAGTTAATGAAATGAGCTTCCAAAAAAAAAGATGAAAACCCCCTAGCATGGAATGGATTTTTTGCTTCGCTGGTGAAACTGATTGAATGGCTAGCGTTGCGAAAGCGATGCCCGGCGTAGGGATTAGTGCTGGCATATTTAACCGATTGTAGTCCCCGAATGTGGAAGCGACGGGGCAGAGGCAGACGGAAGAAGGAGGAGGCGCACGGCACACGGATCTAGCACGAGCCGGAACGATGAGCAGCCGGGCGTTTGGCAGCAAAAAATGTGCTGGAATTCGAATTATTAATCGATTGTCTGCTGTGCGGATCCTCGGCGGACGGCTCGGCCATACGAACGAGCTCTCGGAGCGAGCGATAGCTCAATCGGTTGGCATGAGTTTCGATAAATTTGCATAACACATCGGTTATGCATGGCGCGCGCATTTCATCAAAAAAGTATCAGCAGTTACCGGATGAGTGAAATGATACAAGCTTTTGGGGTAAGGTTGTTTGGGAAGTCCAATTGATTAGCATTCGTGTTTCGTTTCTTTCTGTGAGTGAGCACCATTCAGCGTGGAAACGCTGAGATAAGAACTGTTCCGAGGTTATTGACCTAAAAGGGTCGGCTATTTTGTTTCTCGTCAAGCTAAACCTAACAAAATCGTTCAGAGAAGAATTGTTCCATTTTCAACAAAAAGCCACTGCAAAAATACTCCCAAAATGGCGCACGGAACGGTGCCAAATACTGGCGTTCACAGCATAAAAATACTTCTGTTTACCTTATCGCACATTTGTCCGGGCGCCGGCTTCCCGGCAGCCGCTCTCTCGAGCCACAGTAAGCCATCACATTGACAAATGAAGCAAACAACGACCCTCCGTTTAGCCCCATTTCGTGTCCATTAGCGTGGGCGGGATAAGTCCCTATTTATCAAAACAGCGACATCTCGTCTCTTTCGTTCCCGCTCGAGCTGATCGGCGCGCCCGAACGGCAACGCGAGCATCGAACTTCCCTTTTAGCCGGTAAACGATATCAGGCGGGTCCGTGCTGAGACGGGACCGGGACTGCGGAAGAATGACCACCGCGCCACCCATTCAGGTGCGCGGGGGGGCAAAAGGGATCCTATTACAACGGCATCCATAACAACAGCGTCTTACAATGCTGCACCGCACGGCGGCCCGTCCACCACAAAAGCATTCCCCAGAAATCGCCCACAGACAGACTGCAGTGGCGGGAAGTCACCTCATCAAAATACCTTTAATTGAAGGCCCGAGCCCTGGGGGAATGCTGGTGTGGTGAAGAAGCTCCTGCACGTGGCCTGTGAAGACTTTTTTTTGGTTCGTGAAGACCGCCTGCGCCACGGGCAGCCGAAGCCGAGTGTTTTGCGTGCTGCTTTGTGTGAAACATAATCCGCAGCATAATAAAATTCGCACCGCGCCGGGGTGGAGGGACGACAAAAAAGGTGTACGGACCGGGAGGCTAGTTTCGTAATTCGCATCGGGTTGAGGTTGGTCCAACAAAGAAAAAAAAAAGATGAAAACCCCCTAGCATGGAATGGATTTTTTGCTTCGCTGGTGAAACTGATTGAATGGCTAGCGTTGCGAAAGCGATGCCCGGCGTAGGGATTAGTGCTGGCATATTTAACCGATTGTAGTCCCCGAATGTGGAAGCGACGGGGCAGAGGCAGACGGAAGAAGGAGGAGGCGCACGGCACACGGATCTAGCACGAGCCGGAACGATGAGCAGCCGGGCGTTTGGCAGCAAAAAATGTGCTGGAATTCGAATTATTAATCGATTGTCTGCTGTGCGGATCCTCGGCGGACGGCTCGGCCATACGAACGAGCTCTCGGAGCGAGCGATAGCTCAATCGGTTGGCATGAGTTTCGATAAATTTGCATAACACATCGGTTATGCATGGCGCGCGCATTTCATCAATGAGCATCGGTATCATTGCATACATTTAGGCGCTTTAGGAAATACAAAAACCCCACTGTTTATCGCATCCTTCTTCATTATGACGACGATTTTTCTTCCAAATGAACCTTACAAAAAGCCACTGCAAAAATACTCCCAAAATGGCGCACGGAACGGTGCCAAATACTGGCGTTCACAGCATAAAAATACTT
>KZ069635.1:9845-22060 GCA_002091845.1 Anopheles cracens
GACAAATGCAGAGGCAATCGACCGAGAGCATCTTTGGCTAATGCAAGGGAAGGCTTCTCCGATAGAAGCTTGCTCACTTGTTCTACGGACTGATTTACTAAAGTCAGGTGAACTTCACACCCTTTGCTATCTCTCAAAACCAGTCGGTCGAAGATATTTCTCATGCGACGAAAGTAACCCTTCCAAAATGACCAGGATCGGAAAAATGGTTCACTTCTCATGCGATCCTTATTTTCGTACAACCAACATGCGGCGAAATACTCTGCAAATATTTGATATTTGAAGACTGGTACGCTATTACGTGCTATCCTTTCAATTATTCGAATAGACTTATCAGCTTGTTCGTTTTGCTTTTTCCTGAACATGTATGTAATGCCGTTGAAGAATCCTCCCAATTTTTCACTTTTCTTAAGATTTGATTGTATTTGTTGCTTTAATTCAATGATTTCTGTCCGTTCTTTTTTGGTGTATAATTCATTTTCACACTTTTCTTTGAACACGGCTAGTATTCCCAGCACAGCATGTTGTTGTTTGTTGCATTTATCTGTATTCTGTGTCCGTGGATTTGTTATCGTATCATTAGCAATCGTTCTATACTCATCAATGCTATCCGAGAATAACATTAAATCTAATATATCAAACCAGTTTAATTTTTCTTCATACATCAAGTATTCCAGTGATTTATCAGATCGATTATCTTCATCGTCATTGAACGCCAGGTAGTGGAACATATTCCAACCGTTTCTTGCATTGATATAGGTTGAATCGAACCCTTTGACTATCAAGCAATGCATCATGAAAAAACAGCCATTTTGTGCCGTCATGTGAAGTAGGTTGCGGCCTTCCTCATCGATATTATAAAGATCAGTTGCCCCATTTAACAGGTATTGGAAAGCACCCATCGACTTATCATGACAAACATGCTCAGTCTTCGGTAACAATCGCATCACCGACACAATCAGTGTATTTGTGATGGTTGTGTTCGTCTTTCGGACGATATAGTCGAGGACTTGAGTATTTCCATGATGAACCGCTTCAGCAATTAGTGCTTCGATAACGTAGCCATAATGTAGGCCATCTTGTTTGTCATACTCAGGTAATGGTAATCGAACATTCTTTGAGCTATGGACACAACAGACCTTAGGGTGTTGGGCCTTGTCTAATGCTGGTATGTTATGATCGTGTTGGAGGAACATATTTTCGTTGATTTGTGCATCTGCAACCAAAGAAATACGGCGAAGCTTGCATAACTGTTGGAAGGTGTTATCGAAAGAAATAATCTGACGAGCATTCAAAGCAGCATTGGAAATCTTTATTAAAGCATTCAACTCAAAAATTAGGTGAGCACTATCTTTTACCTCGGGAAGAGGAATGTTACGTGCATCTTTGAGATAACTTACCATTTTGTAGGCTTCATATTCATCGGCCATCATAAGTAACTGTTTCGAAATCTTGAATGAATGATGGGTAGAGTTGCATACCTTCAAATATAATTGTTTAAATAATTCGTCAAAGTTACGTTTAATGCAGTATCCTAGAACCGTTAATCTATCTAATTCGGCATGTTGTGAAAGAATGTCAAGAAGTCTGTCATTGAATAAATAATCCACCACTTGGATGTGAAGCTGATCGACAATCGCTTTGTTGTTTACATTAGATAATAAACATTTCCCATAGTCGTTTGTCTTGTGAAGTATAAGTTTTAAATTGTTCGAACATATCTGCTGAACTAAGGTGTCAGTATTTACTTCCGCTTCACGGGCTAAAAGCATTTCGGCCGTTTTGTAATATCCAATGGCAAATGCGTAGTCTAAGGCACTCCAGTGGAATAGCTCGTCTCGTACATTGATTGATTCAAGGGTCATGGTTTTGAGCAGTTGTTCCATTGGATAAATCGATTTATTCCATACGGACAAATGCAGAGGCAATCGACCTATAGCATCTTTGGTTAATGCATGGAAAGGCTTCTCCGAAAGAAGCTTATTCACTTGTTCTACGGACTGATTTACTAAAGCAAGATGAACTTCACACCCTTTGCTATCTCTCAAAACCAGTCGGTCGAAGATATTTCTCATGCGACGAAAGTAACCCTTCCAAAATGACCAGGATCGGAAAAATGGTTCACTTCTCATGCGATCCTTATTTTCGTACAACCAACATGCGGCGAAATACTCTGCAAATATTTGATATTTGAAGACTGGTACGCTATTACGTGCTATCCTTTCAATTATTCGAATAGACTTATCAGCTTGTTCGTTTTGCTTTTTCCTGAACATGTATGTAATGCCGTTGAAGAATCCTCCCAATTTTTCACTTTTCTTAAGATTTGATTGTATTTGTTGCTTTAATTCAATGATTTCTGTCCGTTCTTTTTTGGTGTATAATTCATTTTCACACTTTTCTTTGAACACGGCTAGTATTCCCAGCACAGCATGTTGTTGTTTGTTGCATTTATCTGTATTCTGTGTCCGTGGATTTGTTATCGTATCATTAGCAATCGTTCTATACTCATCAATGCTATCCGAGAATAACATTAAATCTAATATATCAAACCAGTTTAATTTTTCTTCATACATCAAGTATTCCAGTGATTTATCAGATCGATTATCTTCATCGTCATTGAACGCCAGGTAGTGGAACATATTCCAACCGTTTCTTGCATTGATATAGGTTGAATCGAACCCTTTGACTATCAAGCAATGCATCATGAAAAAACAGCCATTTTGTGCCGTCATGTGAAGTAGGTTGCGGCCTTCCTCATCGATATTATAAAGATCAGTTGCCCCATCTAACAGGTATTGGAAAGCACCCATCGACTTATCATGACAAACATGCTCAGTCTTCGGTAACAATCGCATCACCGACACAATCAGTCTATTTGTGATGGGAATCGGATTTTATTTCTGACGGCTAAGCTTTTAGGATAACGGAATCAAAAAATTAAGCGTCTCGCTTCGTCCACTGTCAGTGTTGTGAACGCGACGATCAAACCAAGCATTTCATTATTTATATTCCATGGGACAAAGCATTCAAATCGAAACACGAAAAATCACGATCAAACCTATTGAATCAACGCACAATCTGTGCCAAAAGAAACTGTAACTTATCGACTGGAATATTCGTCGTTGGCCAAAATAAACAAATGGCTTGGAACGGCCCGATGTATGATGACAGCGGTAAGCGCAAGCGCTAAGCGTTAAGGCGTTAAGCGCAAGAACAGGCGGAGTGCGCTAAGCGTAGGAGCGCGCGGTGGAGTGTAAGTAAAGCGTTAAGCGCAACGAGAGCATAGCCGCAAAAGCATAGCGACACGTGCAAAAACACATAGGTGCAGAACCGCTTGAGCGGAAACATAAACATAAACAATTCAGAGCATGCGAAAACGCGTCAACGCTATCATAAACAAGAAAGGTTCTGGATAAAGAGTTAGGACGAAACCAAGCCAATACCACTGAACTATTAGCATGAAATCACGGGTTACACAGAGAATGCAATGTCCACAATTTTAACTCAATACTATCACACGAAACTAGTATAAAAGAACCGACTTGGTAACCAATAAACCACTTCGTCAAACCATTCATTAGAGTCCGCTTCTAGAAACTGATTCCGGTCCATTCGGAAAAAAAGCCTAAGTCGCCTGATTCAAGTGAAAATTCGGAACTTTGGAGAACGGTTGAATTTGTTAGAGTCCGCTTCTAGGAACTGGTTCCGGTCAATCCGGAAAGAAGCCTAGTCGCCTGATTCGAGTAAAGTCGACTATTCAAACCAAGAACCAAGACGAAAATTTACTAGAGTCCACTTCTAGAAACTGGTTCCGGTTAATCCGGAAATAAGCCTAGTCGTCCGACTCGCGTAAAATTTCTATCCACCTCGTCGCAGTCCCGCGGAAGCCAGCGCGCAAAGGCTTCAGAATCTATCGAACCTTCGCACGATAGATTCAACTTTCGGCGGAGTTTCGCAAACTCTGAAATTGTTACCCCGTAGCGTAACAGTCAGTTTTGGTTTGAGCTGCGCATGTAGTCATTACTTTTGAGAATTACTCATACCAATCACACTCGTTTTGCTCACTTTAAGGTAAAAGCTTTCATCTTGAGTCAGAACCGTCAAAATAGTTGAATAATAAAATTGGAATTGACAGAGAAACTTCGCATTATTTCAGTAAATTAATAACGTAAATGTTATTATTACTAAATTAAAATTGAATGCAAATCATAACACTAATTAAACGCACAATTAGACATTTACCTGCTTTCGTTACAGAGCTCAGAAACAAACCGCCCTGTAGAGTAAAATAGTTACTTTCAGTTCGTAGTATATCACTAGTGCCACCTAAACCGTGTAATAATTGTCCAGCTGCAATGGTTTCTCTGAAAATATATGAAACAGAGAAAAGTACGTTTCACACTTCACATTTGATTCACATTTCTTATTTACTAATAAACCTTGAATGCCTTAACAGTAAAATATCTTAAATAAGTCTCAAGGGACAGCATAACCGTAGTTGGATCGCGTATCTCTGTAACCGGGCCGTATTAACTAGTTGAAAACAAAGTTTGACGTCCTAGGTGGCATCATCAAGCAACACGTATTTGGTGGAAGAAATATTATCACATTTTGTAAGTATAGGTTATTTGTTTGCTTTCACCGTATTCTTTGCAGACTATATATTTAAACCTATTTTATTGTTTCACGGAAAAATTCATCTCAATGCAATACAAAAGCTTGTTCTTCCCTCGGAGGGGGATTCGGAGGAGGATGACCTGGATTTCTTTCTAGTTGGCTTGAACTGGAGTTGAGCACGGATAGTGTCTGTCGTCGGATGAAACCTTTATCCTATGCATCCTGTCCGTGCCGGGCAGTAGGGTGCTGCTGTCAGCTCTAACAGTCCGTTTGTATAACCAAATACGGTGTATTGCCTCGGATGCGATGTTACGTTACGATGCTGATGGTTATACATCACATTTTAGATTCTCTGATGGCACAGGCTGGACGGATAGTGGGGGGAGGGGTAGTGCAAGTTGAGACAGTGTTGTGGTCCCCTTGTTCCTTGGGGACTCGGCGTTTGACAGCGGATGCCAACAGACCAAAACTGGGGGGAAGGTGGGTTGGAGACAAAAAACTATACTTGGTTTCGAATAGGCCGGAGAACGCTATAGAGTGTCCCTTATTGGCTACCCGCTAGGGACCTTTGAGGGATTCTAGAGCTGAGGCTTTTTCGGGATATGAAATGAATTCGTCTCCAATAAACCAAGCTATGTTGTTTGATATTTTATAGAGGCTTTGAGCCACTGGCTGCTTTCGCCTCTTCGAATAAACCAAGCTAAAATTTTCCACTTATCTCAACCAAACTTTATTTTTCGGAGGGTACTGATTGCCTATCGGCATGCTGCGCGAGCGATGGATAATATCACATACCACATATTTCCATACACCTCTTCCTATGGTCTAGCCCTTTCAAATATGTAACCGTTTTCCCTTCAAACATGGCCGATGTTCTTGGGACTTCTAGATAGTTCTAAATTTGCGCTTCTCACTTTTAGACCTAGAGCGAGCTACCGACTACTCCCCATTTTATGTGTCATGCATGTTGCAGACCTAGTAGGCGCTAAACAGTATATTCAATTTCCAACACTCTGTCTGTTCAATAAAGTACCTGTTCGTGTTTTAAGTATTTTCTGTTATTATTTTTTCACAGCTTGCAGGTTGGAAAGCCGAAAGATTTTACCGTCTTTCTGTTAGTCTAGACACGACTGAAGAAAACCTCACGACCATGCTACTTCGTACAATGGGTATCAATACAATCGGTTTCTAGTTACCTCACCGTTAGTTGCTCCTCGCTTTCGATAGCATATACTGCAAGAAGGAGATGATGCGCGATCGTTTGATTTCTGAGTTACGAGCTTTTATAGTTTCAACCATCTTGAACTCAGCTATTTTGCGAATGAATCAACCATATCGATACGCATCTACGGAACACGTGGTTCCTCCAGCGAAATCCAGTATGCACTTGTATTCTAACTGCGCCTTAACCTCTGTTTAGAATATACTCTGTGGTATGCGCGATTTGCTTACCTGAGATGTTAATATTTTAGCGTTCACTAACACTCTGCAAGTAGCTCGATTTTGTAGGATATGCGATATTCGTGCTTGCCTTCGATAGGAACCATCGCAAAGCAAAAAGCAAGAGAATTAATTAATTTGGGACTGTCCAAGAGTTCCGCATCGTAAAATGAGCCATTATCGGAAAACCGGTAATAACCGGGAAAAACCAGAATCGATCAACTAACTAGTTGGCGGTAGGAAGAAACAGAAAGCAAATCAGATAACACAAACACATTCACTGTTCTTCGGAGCGCGATTCTATCACTTACACAGGCTACTTTGGGATCGCCATACTCATGGGCAGCGAGCAGGAATTCTAAGCGGGAGAAAAATGAAACAACTCGTATGAATAACTTAAACTTTTGATCATGAAACTAGTTATTCTTCCTATGGAGCCACTTCCTTTCTTATCATATTTAGACTATACAAAAATAAATATGGACCACCGTACATTACACGTCATAGATACGAATAATACGAGAAGTTCTTCACTTTTTACATCGGTACTACCTTCATACCTTCCACTAACTTTCAAACTTTTATTACTACTTACTCTTCAAAGGTGTTACAATGTCGATGATAAGTCCAGACTCAGCATTCACTTAGCTCAATGTGCAAAGCACCTAGCTGTTATGGATTCAACAGTTTTCAAAATATAACAGTGTTTTTCAAACGAATCAGCAATATAGATTCTCTTTCACGGAACACGTGCTTTATTCAACGCTTCCTCCAGCGAAATCCAGTATCTGGAGGCACTTGTATTCGAGCTGCGCAATAGCTTGTGGTTCGAATAGATGCTGCAGTATGCGCGACTTGCTTACTCGAGACTTGGTCAGTGATTAACATACGAAGATGATATTCCACGACGATGAAGATGCTATTCCATGATCCGCTCATCAGCATAGTCGTTGTATCTCCGCATACCGCGACCATAGCGTTCACTAACACTCACAAAGTAGCTCGATGCTTCCGAACTGGCGATAGTCACCTATGTCCTTTGCTTAGAACCATCACAAACTAAGAAGAAAGAGAATTAATTAATTTAGACATCCCCACCGGCAAAGAGTGCGAAAGTTTTGTCAGTTCGTTGGCAAGGGGAATGTGGTGGTAGTATGGTAGGTTTTTTTAAGCGTATTGTTGTGGGAGTGAAGGGTTGGTAGTTTTTCTTTTCTACTTTATTCTTCATTCAATGCGGATTCTAACGCGAATTCATACGAATCCAACAAAAAGTCGTTCGTAAAACTTCGTACGTTTCGCACACAACGAAAGAAACCAAAAAGAGCGCGGCTATCAAAGAGCGTATTCGATTGTAAGCTTTTGAAGCGCTGACAAAACCGGTTTCCGCCGAAAACCGGACATCGTTCCCAAAACCCATTCGTTGACTAAAAACCCCATTCTCTTGATGATGTTTTTAACTGCATTTCGAAGCGCCACATGCTTAAACCAGAAACACAAAGCAAATAGTGTGGAACAACAGCTATTACAGCATTTTTCATCCATTCTTGAACAGTTCCCAGAGTTACATGAATTCGTTTCAGCCAATCTTGAGATCGTTCCACCCATTCTTTAAGTGGTTATTATGTGTAGTTCAAAGTTCGACCTCGAACAAATCGATACAATTCTGTCATCATACACCCTTTCCCGGTTCCCTTGGAATCGATCACCGCGTCAACCGGCAGTGTAGGCAGTGCCTGGAAAATTCTATTTCATGAATGGGTGGCAGGATTTCATGATTGAGTGGAAAGGGATACCACTAATTTATATATGTTAGAACAGACCAAGACAGGTGAAACGTAATTTTGTCGATGCCCTCCTAAGTTCAATGGAATTCGAATCAGTTTAATTTATGTCTAGGAGATTACCTCTCTATGGTCCTATGAGGTCCAATCATTGTAATTAAAAGTGTATTTATCACACTATCACAAATCATATTCCTAAAAAATTGCGTAACTGGCCGGCTACTCATGTCATAGACAGAACTGCCGATCGGTGATGTATTCCATAATAATGCGCATCTTTGGGCCCCTAAGATAGCCTGCAAACTCGTGGTGTTGAAGGCAGGGTAAACAGACCTGCTGATTATCCCACAGCCACCATCTGAAGCTCCAGTTCCATCGCTGGACGTAGCTCGTCGGCGCATCAGTTTGCCGAACCATTGGTTTGTCCCGGTCACGTGCTCTTCTTGCTGGCCCTAATGGCTGCAGTTAGAATGAAGTGCTCGTTACCTGGAATGTTGGCATTCCTCGCACAAACGTTCGTCTACCAGTAAGCTCGTCAATTTCGAATCGACATGCTTCCAAAGCGATACGGAAAAGATTAGGGTTGAATTGGCGTGTTCTGCTGTTCTCTTCGTACACCTGTCGAGTTTTCCTCAGCATCTCCCCTTCTGTATATCGAATGTATAGATGACCGCTGCACGAGTCATTGTTGAGGATTCTGCATCCCAGGATCGCCGATGATGTCCGGTCGGCATATAAGAGTGTTGAAAAACTCTTGTTCGATGGTCGTGGACTGGAAGCAAATATGAAGTAATGACAAAACCCGAGGGTTTAGTTTTATAACGAAGCGATAACAAAACCGAGGACTCATTTTTCGATTTTTTTGCTTCGCGACTTCCAGCATAGGCACCACATAACCGACCGATACCTTTAATCTTTGCTTCCGAATCTGGGTTTCGACATAGGGCGGCCGAATGCGCGCCCATTTGGTGGCGTTTCGTCTCATTGCAGGGCTTTCTTCATGGCTATCTCAATAACCTGCGCATCGTTTATATAGTCGATGTTTTAAAGAAATATATCCTTCAAAACATCGTGCATGCACTAGCAGATGTCGGCATCCACATATTTTGTCAGCTCCAGGCGGATGTTGTTGTTGGGCTTCTATGTTCCTTTTCGAATAAACTTTTGTATGTCAACTAGTACGGGGATCGCCCGAATTGGGCGGCACATACTGCAGATGTTGGGGTTGCTTATGTTGTCGTTCTGTTCTGCTACTGCTGTAGTTACCATACAGTACCCGACATCGGTTCCGTCTCGGACTGCCCCGTACAACGGTCTCGATAAAAGCTGTCAACAGCTTACATTTTTTATTTAAACTTCGCATGGAGACTTGTCACGAGCGACCTCTCCACGCCTACAGCATTCTTCCAGAGTTTCACTCGGTGGAACTTGTCGTACAGGTGGCACGAGGCATTAAAAGATGATGTTGCTCTGATGAATAGATCGTTCTGTCCACAACGCGTCGAGTGAGAATAAATAAATAATGCGATAAAAATGGACCCTTGCCTAAAAGGAACTGAGGAAAAGAGTGAGGGATCGTCAAGATTGTTGGAAAGTACACAGCCGATGAAGTAGCATTGGGAGTAAAATAGTTTTTAACAAATCCAGACTGGGGAGCTAGCATCCATCAGGACCATCTAAGTGGTCGTTAAAGCTCAAAATTGTTCGCGACATCCTAATGATTAATGATTAAGCGTAGCAGCATACGCACCGCCAGCGGGATACCTCTAGCATTTCTTGTTGATTGGATTTGAAGCTTAACAAGAAACTCCTGATATACAATATATGAATATGTAAACAACGTAATAATAGATATAAAACACAATAAACATCCATGTTGTCTCTAGGATGGACAACCAATATTGATTCAAATTTGAGATGCAGTTGGCTGGATACTTTTCAGTGGAGTTTAAATTTAATAAAAGAAATGGGTATTGAAGTGGGAGTTCAAAGTACACAGGAAATCATTTAGCCAATTTCATAAGTAGGTTTTGTGTTTCCAAGGTGTATAATAACAATGATTTATTACTAACAATGATTTTAACAAATATACACGCAACACGTTAAAACAATATAGCGTCTCTGCTGTCTCGACGTCCGGAGATGAGTGAGTGAATCCCTGTATCGCGGACTCACTACTAAAAGGACAACTAAGCTGTCATTGCGAGTGAGCATCTCTAGCTAATGGGTGCGACACAGGGTGGCTCCTAACAGTAGGTATATCAAGTTTAGAAAGCTTGCTGTTGCAACGGACTCCGAAGCGCGGGGAAACAATCTTTCAGCTGTTTTAATTAGATCAAATCAAATCAATTCAATTCAAATCAATTTTATTCAAGTTTGTCTTCGCGTTTCGGGCTCTGACTTGCTACTCATCACGGGATCCTTTCCCGTCATGTCATTCCTCTATCTTACGGCGTTTTTTACATTCCCTTATTTGGGCATAACCGAAAGGCGCGTCCAGATTAGCAAGGATCCTCGCTGACCGAGCGCCGTCCGTTGACCCTTTTTTCTGTCAAATTTTCGTCCTCCACGCGATGCTCTTTGGTACTGATATCGATCGATCATCGCTTGATCGATTATTCGAATTCCGATATTCACACAACCGTTATACAACTCTGTTGACACGATATCAACGACAAAGTCAAATCGCCGATGGATCTTCGCCAGCTTCAATAGTTTTGCCGACTACTTTACGCCTGCCTAAATAAAAAAAAACCTCTCACAACAAGTTCAATCACCGGATGTGATAGTGAAACGATCGAACGTCGTTGGTAGCGGTATCCCCGTGCTACAAATGAAGCCGTTGAAAATGATGCAACTAGTACCAGCGCAAAATATGTACGAGTATCATTCACCTGGTGCCGTGTACATCTTTATTGATTACCTCGAACGCTGAAAAGAGTGGTAATGTAGTGCTGCAACAGAAGCCGATGGCATCAAAGCGTCTCAAGCGCCACCAGCATCGAACTCGTCGATCTCCGACGCTGCAAAGTGTGTACCTGATCCATAGATAACCAAAGAGCGAACAAGGCTTCAATTGATTGCTGCACGTCAAGATCTCTTCTCGGCTGTTCCGTCCCCATTATCACCTGTGCGTAAGCAGGCTAAGCTAGTCGATAATATTATCAGTGTTTGTTAATGATGATATAACACAATCAAAAAAGTATTCGTGATAAGAACATTGTGATAAGAACGACTCTCTCACGAGCGCTTGAGGTGAACAGTTCGTAGTGTTTCTGCTCCAATCATAACATACTAACTTTGCTTCGTTCTCGAAACGCGCATCTCGAATTCCGATCTTACGGCGTTTTTTACATTCCCTTATTTGGGCATAACCGAACTGCGCGTCCAGATTAGCAAGGATCCTCGCTGACCGAGCGCCGTCCGTTGACCCTTTTTTCTGTCAAATTTTCGTCCTCCACGCGATGCTCTTTGGTACTGATATCGATCGATCATCGCTTGATCGATTATTCGAATTCCGATATTCACACAACCGTTATACACCTCTGTCGTTGATATCGTGTCAACACTTGCTGTAGAAGTAGAACCAATTAAATTGCTTCGATATTTAGATTTCATATCCCGTACATTCCGTCGTTTTCAATGTATTTGTGAAATATGCATGATACAAAACAATAATCTCTCCTGAAGAAAAAAGGCTTTATCCGTGTTGTGGTTGTTCGTCTCAAAAGAAAAAAAAACGGTACTTGCCTCGCAAAACCGTTTCCAGGTAAGTCGGTCTCAATTTAACGTATTATATTTTTTAAAATTATTTTTTTTTTTGTAAAGGCTGCAGAATAGGTTTGCCTACTGGCAAATAAGTTTAAAATAGCTACCATAAAGTAGTAATTCAAAATTCAGAACTGATTCAGCGATGTGGCAGATAACATCCCAAGCTTATCGTTGAATATTCCAGAAAGTTGGGCATAGTTTAAGATGAATGGCTTAAAAGTAGATTTTTCAAAATGCATACCTACCATAAAAAACATACTGTCGTCGGTTCTGTGATCTAAATGCGATATTATCGTGAACTATATCAGAATTCTCAAATTTGTATAGTTGAGTACTAGTTTTCGTATCGATTGTACCGTTTTCGCCGATTTCTCCTGCCAGCGAGAATGAAAAAGTGCTCGAACGGGTTTCACCGAAATATTTTTCCAATTTGGCCAACTTCCGGCTATTGTGCTATAGTGCGGACGCCATTTCCTCTCCCGGCCGCGGGAGTTTTCTCTTTTTGCATCTCGTTCTCCCAATTGAGTTGCCCTATTCAATCCCAACAGGCATCTCGCTCTTTCGCGTCCGCTCATTCTTTGGTCGTTCACGCCTTCAACCACC
>KZ069635.1:25155-36694 GCA_002091845.1 Anopheles cracens
CTTCGCATACTTGCAGAATATTTTGCCGCTTTTTGGATACATCAAAACATTCAACGCATAAAAAAGGATGAATTTTTCCGAAGCAAATTGTATTGGACACACGAATTTTCAACCATCCGCGATTTTGTGGATCGAATGATTTTAAAAGAAAGCCACCGTTGTGAGATTCACCACGCTGTGCTCAATCAATCAGTGGAACAAATGGAAAATCTACTCTTGGAAAATTCTTCTCTCGCAATAGTGAAAGATGGTCTTGGTCGCTTACCATTACATTTGGCTGTTAGCATTCAGAGCGAAGTTTTGGTGAAACAACTGCTTAAACATATGTCTCTGAAATCCATCAATGCACGAGACGATCTATTCCACTGGAGTGCCTTAGACTACGCATTTGTTACCGGATCTTATGAAACCATCAAAATGCTTCTAGCCCGAAAATCAACAGTAAATCTTGACACCTTATTTGCACAGATATGTTCAAAGAACTTAAAAGAATTTCTTATTAACGGAAACAACTATGGAACATGGCTGCAATCTACGGAGCGCTCTAAGAAGATTGCAAATCAATTTCTCATTCGAGTAATAAATTATTTATTCAAAACAAGAGAGCTTGAAATAACGAAATATACAGAACTGAATGAGATAACAATTTTAGGATTTTGCTTAGCAAATCAAATGGAAGCGATATTGAATCAAGTGTTATCAGAACTAAGGAGAACAAATAAAATGAACAGTTTTAAGTTTGCTTTGAATTATAGCTTAGAACACAAATTATTAAAATCATGCACAATAGTGTTCAAGCAACTGTGTTCACATTACAATATTAATGTGGTTGACGAAACAACAATAAACGAAAACGTGTACCTTGAAGAAGGGCATAGCATACCAGCATTGGCCAAGCATCATTATCCAAATGTATGTTGTGTCCACAGCTCAAAGAATGTTCGATTACCATTGCCTGAGTATGACGAACGCGATATTCTACATGATGGTTACGTTATCGAAGCAATTCTTGCAAAAGCAGTTCACTATGGAAATACTCAAGTCCTCGACTACATCGTCCGAAAGACGAACACAACCATTACAAATAGACTGATTGTGTCGGTGATGCGATTGTTACCGAAGACTGAGCATGTTTGTCATGATAAGTCGATGGGTGCTTTCCAATACCTGTTAGATGGGGCAACTGATCTTTATAATATCGATGAGGAAGGCCGCAACCTACTTCACATGACGGCACAAAATGGCTGTTTTTTCATGATGCATTGCTTGATAGTCAAAGGCTTCGATCCAACACTCACCAATGCAAGAAACGGTTGGAATATGTTCCACTATCTTGCGTTCAATGACGATGACGGCGATCGATCTAGTAGATCACTGGAATACCTCATGTATGAAGACAAATTAAACGTATGGAATAAATCGATTTATCCAATGGAACAACTGCTCAAAACCATGACCCTTGAATCAATCAATGTACGAGACGAGCTATTCCACTGGAGTGCCTTAGACTACGCATTTGCCATTGGATATTACAAAACGGCCGAAATGCTTTTAGCCCGTGAAGCGGAAGTAAATACTGACACCTTAGTTCAGCAGATATGTTCGAACAATTTAAAACTTATACTTCACAAGACAAACGACTATGGGAAATGTTTATTATCTAATGTAAACAACAAAGCGATTGTCGATCAGCTTCACATCCAAGTGGTGGATTATTTATTCAATGACAGACTTCTTGACATTCTTTCACAACATGCCGAATTAGATAGATTAACGGTTCTAGGATACTGCATTAAACGTAACTTTGACGAATTATTTAAACAATTATATTTGAAGGTATGCAACTCTACCCATCATTCATTCAAGATTTCGAAACAGTTACTTATGATGGCCGATGAATATGAAGCCTACAAAATGGTAAGTTATCTCAAAGATGCACGTAACATTCCTCTTCCCGAGGTAAAAGATAGTGCTCACCTAATTTTTGAGTTGAATGCTTTAATAAAGATTTCCAATGCTGCTTTGAATGCTCGTCAGATTATTTCTTTCGATAACACCTTCCAACAGTTATGCAAGCTTCGCCGTATTTCTTTGGTTGCAGATGCACAAATCAACGAAAATATGTTCCTCCAACACGATCATAACATACCAGCATTAGACAAGGCCCAACACCCTAAGGTCTGTTGTGTCCATAGCTCAAAGAATGTTCGATTACCATTACCTGAGTATGACAAACAAGATGGCCTACATTATGGCTACGTTATCGAAGCACTAATTGCTGAAGCGGTTCATCATGGAAATACTCAAGTCCTCGACTATATCGTCCGAAAGACGAACACAACCATCACAAATACACTGATTGTGTCGGTGATGCGATTGTTACCGAAGACTGAGCATGTTTGTCATGATAAGTCGATGGGTGCTTTCCAATACCTGTTAAATGGGGCAACTGATCTTTATAATATCGATGAGGAAGGCCGCAACCTACTTCACATGACGGCACAAAATGGCTGTTTTTTCATGATGCATTGCTTGATAGTCAAAGGAACTATACAAATTTGAGAATTCTGATATAGTTCACGATAATATCGCATTTAGATCACAGAACCGACGACAGTATGTTTTTTTTTATGGTAGGTATGCATTTTGAAAAATCTACTTTTAAGCCATTCATCTTAAACTATGCCCAACTTTCTGGAATATTCAACGATAAGCTTGGGATGTTATCTGCCACATCGCTGAATCAGTTCTGAATTTTGAATTACTACTTTATGGTAGCTATTTTAAACTTATTTGCCAGTAGGCAAACCTATTCTGCAGCCTTTACAAAAAAAAAAATAATTTTAAAAAATATAATACGTTAAATTGAGACCGACTTACCTGGAAACGGTTTTGCGAGGCAAGTACCGTTTTTTTTTCTTTTGAGACGAACAACCACAACACGGATAAAGCCTTTTTTCTTCAGGAGAGATTATTGTTTTGTATCATGCATATTTCACAAATACATTGAAAACGACGGAATGTACGGGATATGAAATCTAAATATCGAAGCAATTTAATTGGTTCTACTTCTACAGCAAGTGTTGACACGATATCAACGACAGAGGTGTATAACGGTTGTGTGAATATCGGAATTCGAATAATCGATCAAGCGATGATCGATCGATATCAGTACCAAAGAGCATCGCGTGGAGGACGAAAATTTGACAGAAAAAAGGGTCAACGGACGGCGCTCGGTCAGCGAGGATCCTTGCTAATCTGGACGCGCAGTTCGGTTATGCCCAAATAAGGGAATGTAAAAAACGCCGTAAGATAGAGGAATGACATGACGGGAAAGGATCCCGTGATGAGTAGCAAGTCAGAGCCCGAAACGCGAAGACAAACTTGAATAAAATTGATTTGAATTGAATTGATTTGATTTGATCTAATTAAAACAGCTGAAAGATTGTTTCCCCGCGCTTCGGAGTCCGTTGCAACAGCAAGCTTTCTAAACTTGATATACCTACTGTTAGGAGCCACCCTGTGTCGCACCCATTAGCTAGAGATGCTCACTCGCAATGACAGCTTAGTTGTCCTTTTAGTAGTGAGTCCGCGATACAGGGATTCACTCACTCATCTCCGGACGTCGAGACAGCAGAGACGCTATATTGTTTTAACGTGTTGCGTGTATATTTGTTAAAATCATTGTTAGTAATAAATCATTGTTATTATACACCTTGGAAACACAAAACCTACTTATGAAATTGGCTAAATGATTTCCTGTGTACTTTGAACTCCCACTTCAATACCCATTTCTTTTATTAAATTTAAACTCCACTGAAAAGTATCCAGCCAACTGCATCTCAAATTTGAATCAATATTGGTTGTCCATCCTAGAGACAACATGGATGTTTATTGTGTTTTATATCTATTATTACGTTGTTTACATATTCATATATTGTATATCAGGAGTTTCTTGTTAAGCTTCAAATCCAATCAACAAGAAATGCTAGAGGTATCCCGCTGGCGGTGCGTATGCTGCTACGCTTAATCATTAATCATTAGGATGTCGCGAACAATTTTGAGCTTTAACGACCACTTAGATGGTCCTGATGGATGCTAGCTCCCCAGTCTGGATTTGTTAAAAACTATTTTACTCCCAATGCTACTTCATCGGCTGTGTACTTTCCAACAATCTTGACGATCCCTCACTCTTTTCCTCAGTTCCTTTTAGGCAAGGGTCCATTTTTATCGCATTATTTATTTATTCTCACTCGACGCGTTGTGGACAGAACGATCTATTCATCAGAGCAACATCATCTTTTAATGCCTCGTGCCACCTGTACGACAAGTTCCACCGAGTGAAACTCTGGAAGAATGCTGTAGGCGTGGAGAGGTCGCTCGTGACAAGTCTCCATGCGAAGTTTAAATAAAAAATGTAAGCTGTTGACAGCTTTTATCGAGACCGTTGTACGGGGCAGTCCGAGACGGAACCGATGTCGGGTACTGTATGGTAACTACAGCAGTAGCAGAACAGAACGACAACATAAGCAACCCCAACATCTGCAGTATGTGCCGCCCAATTCGGGCGATCCCCGTACTAGTTGACATACAAAAGTTTATTCGAAAAGGAACATAGAAGCCCAACAACAACATCCGCCTGGAGCTGACAAAATATGTGGATGCCGACATCTGCTAGTGCATGCACGATGTTTTGAAGGATATATTTCTTTAAAACATCGACTATATAAACGATGCGCAGGTTATTGAGATAGCCATGAAGAAAGCCCTGCAATGAGACGAAACGCCACCAAATGGGCGCGCATTCGGCCGCCCTATGTCGAAACCCAGATTCGGAAGCAAAGATTAAAGGTATCGGTCGGTTATGTGGTGCCTATGCTGGAAGTCGCGAAGCAAAAAAATCGAAAAATGAGTCCTCGGTTTTGTTATCGCTTCGTTATAAAACTAAACCCTCGGGTTTTGTCATTACTTCATATTTGCTTCCAGTCCACGACCATCGAACAAGAGTTTTTCAACACTCTTATATGCCGACCGGACATCATCGGCGATCCTGGGATGCAGAATCCTCAACAATGACTCGTGCAGCGGTCATCTATACATTCGATATACAGAAGGGGAGATGCTGAGGAAAACTCGACAGGTGTACGAAGAGAACAGCAGAACACGCCAATTCAACCCTAATCTTTTCCGTATCGCTTTGGAAGCATGTCGATTCGAAATTGACGAGCTTACTGGTAGACGAACGTTTGTGCGAGGAATGCCAACATTCCAGGTAACGAGCACTTCATTCTAACTGCAGCCATTAGGGCCAGCAAGAAGAGCACGTGACCGGGACAAACCAATGGTTCGGCAAACTGATGCGCCGACGAGCTACGTCCAGCGATGGAACTGGAGCTTCAGATGGTGGCTGTGGGATAATCAGCAGGTCTGTTTACCCTGCCTTCAACACCACGAGTTTGCAGGCTATCTTAGGGGCCCAAAGATGCGCATTATTATGGAATACATCACCGATCGGCAGTTCTGTCTATGACATGAGTAGCCGGCCAGTTACGCAATTTTTTAGGAATATGATTTGTGATAGTGTGATAAATACACTTTTAATTACAATGATTGGACCTCATAGGACCATAGAGAGGTAATCTCCTAGACATAAATTAAACTGATTCGAATTCCATTGAACTTAGGAGGGCATCGACAAAATTACGTTTCACCTGTCTTGGTCTGTTCTAACATATATAAATTAGTGGTATCCCTTTCCACTCAATCATGAAATCCTGCCACCCATTCATGAAATAGAATTTTCCAGGCACTGCCTACACTGCCGGTTGACGCGGTGATCGATTCCAAGGGAACCGGGAAAGGGTGTATGATGACAGAATTGTATCGATTTGTTCGAGGTCGAACTTTGAACTACACATAATAACCACTTAAAGAATGGGTGGAACGATCTCAAGATTGGCTGAAACGAATTCATGTAACTCTGGGAACTGTTCAAGAATGGATGAAAAATGCTGTAATAGCTGTTGTTCCACACTATTTGCTTTGTCCATTGAACTTAGGAGGGCATCGACAAAATTACGTTTCACCTGTCTTGGTCTGTTCTAACATATATAAATTAGTGGTATCCCTTTCCACTCAATCATGAAATCCTGCCACCCATTCATGAAATAGAATTTTCCAGGCACTGCCTACACTGCCGGTTGACGCGGTGATCGATTCCAAGGGAACCGGGAAAGGGTGTATGATGACAGAATTGTATCGATTTGTTCGAGGTCGAACTTTGAACTACACATAATAACCACTTAAAGAATGGGTGGAACGATCTCAAGATTGGCTGAAACGAATTCATGTAACTCTGGGAACTGTTCAAGAATGGATGAAAAATGCTGTAATAGCTGTTGTTCCACACTATTTGCTTTGTCCATTGAACTTAGGAGGGCATCGACAAAATTACGTTTCACCTGTCTTGGTCTGTTCTAACATATATAAATTAGTGGTATCCCTTTCCACTCAATCATGAAATCCTGCCACCCATTCATGAAATAGAATTTTCCAGGCACTGCCTACACTGCCGGTTGACGCGGTGATCGATTCCAAGGGAACCGGGAAAGGGTGTATGATGACAGAATTGTATCGATTTGTTCGAGGTCGAACTTTGAACTACACATAATAACCACTTAAAGAATGGGTGGAACGATCTCAAGATTGGCTGAAACGAATTCATGTAACTCTGGGAACTGTTCAAGAATGGATGAAAAATGCTGTAATAGCTGTTGTTCCACACTATTTGCTTTGTGTTTCTGGTTTAAGCATGTGGCGCTTCGAAATGCAGTTAAAAACATCATCAAGAGAATGGGGTTTTTAGTCAACGAATGGGTTTTGGGAACGATGTCCGGTTTTCGGCGGAAACCGGTTTTGTCAGCGCTTCAAAAGCTTACAATCGAATACGCTCTTTGATAGCCGCGCTCTTTTTGGTTTCTTTCGTTGTGTGCGAAACGTACGAAGTTTTACGAACGACTTTTTGTTGGATTCGTATGAATTCGCGTTAGAATCCGCATTGAATGAAGAATAAAGTAGAAAAGAAAAACTACCAACCCTTCACTCCCACAACAATACGCTTAAAAAAACCTACCATACTACCACCACATTCCCCTTGCCAACGAACTGACAAAACTTTCGCACTCTTTGCCGGTGGGGATGTCTAAATTAATTAATTCTCTTTCTTCTTAGTTTGTGATGGTTCTAAGCAAAGGACATAGGTGACTATCGCCAGTTCGGAAGCATCGAGCTACTTTGTGAGTGTTAGTGAACGCTATGGTCGCGGTATGCGGAGATACAACGACTATGCTGATGAGCGGATCATGGAATAGCATCTTCATCGTCGTGGAATATCATCTTCGTATGTTAATCACTGACCAAGTCTCGAGTAAGCAAGTCGCGCATACTGCAGCATCTATTCGAACCACAAGCTATTGCGCAGCTCGAATACAAGTGCCTCCAGATACTGGATTTCGCTGGAGGAAGCGTTGAATAAAGCACGTGTTCCGTGAAAGAGAATCTATATTGCTGATTCGTTTGAAAAACACTGTTATATTTTGAAAACTGTTGAATCCATAACAGCTAGGTGCTTTGCACATTGAGCTAAGTGAATGCTGAGTCTGGACTTATCATCGACATTGTAACACCTTTGAAGAGTAAGTAGTAATAAAAGTTTGAAAGTTAGTGGAAGGTATGAAGGTAGTACCGATGTAAAAAGTGAAGAACTTCTCGTATTATTCGTATCTATGACGTGTAATGTACGGTGGTCCATATTTATTTTTGTATAGTCTAAATATGATAAGAAAGGAAGTGGCTCCATAGGAAGAATAACTAGTTTCATGATCAAAAGTTTAAGTTATTCATACGAGTTGTTTCATTTTTCTCCCGCTTAGAATTCCTGCTCGCTGCCCATGAGTATGGCGATCCCAAAGTAGCCTGTGTAAGTGATAGAATCGCGCTCCGAAGAACAGTGAATGTGTTTGTGTTATCTGATTTGCTTTCTGTTTCTTCCTACCGCCAACTAGTTAGTTGATCGATTCTGGTTTTTCCCGGTTATTACCGGTTTTCCGATAATGGCTCATTTTACGATGCGGAACTCTTGGACAGTCCCAAATTAATTAATTCTCTTGCTTTTTGCTTTGCGATGGTTCCTATCGAAGGCAAGCACGAATATCGCATATCCTACAAAATCGAGCTACTTGCAGAGTGTTAGTGAACGCTAAAATATTAACATCTCAGGTAAGCAAATCGCGCATACCACAGAGTATATTCTAAACAGAGGTTAAGGCGCAGTTAGAATACAAGTGCATACTGGATTTCGCTGGAGGAACCACGTGTTCCGTAGATGCGTATCGATATGGTTGATTCATTCGCAAAATAGCTGAGTTCAAGATGGTTGAAACTATAAAAGCTCGTAACTCAGAAATCAAACGATCGCGCATCATCTCCTTCTTGCAGTATATGCTATCGAAAGCGAGGAGCAACTAACGGTGAGGTAACTAGAAACCGATTGTATTGATACCCATTGTACGAAGTAGCATGGTCGTGAGGTTTTCTTCAGTCGTGTCTAGACTAACAGAAAGACGGTAAAATCTTTCGGCTTTCCAACCTGCAAGCTGTGAAAAAATAATAACAGAAAATACTTAAAACACGAACAGGTACTTTATTGAACAGACAGAGTGTTGGAAATTGAATATACTGTTTAGCGCCTACTAGGTCTGCAACATGCATGACACATAAAATGGGGAGTAGTCGGTAGCTCGCTCTAGGTCTAAAAGTGAGAAGCGCAAATTTAGAACTATCTAGAAGTCCCAAGAACATCGGCCATGTTTGAAGGGAAAACGGTTACATATTTGAAAGGGCTAGACCATAGGAAGAGGTGTATGGAAATATGTGGTATGTGATATTATCCATCGCTCGCGCAGCATGCCGATAGGCAATCAGTACCCTCCGAAAAATAAAGTTTGGTTGAGATAAGTGGAAAATTTTAGCTTGGTTTATTCGAAGAGGCGAAAGCAGCCAGTGGCTCAAAGCCTCTATAAAATATCAAACAACATAGCTTGGTTTATTGGAGACGAATTCATTTCATATCCCGAAAAAGCCTCAGCTCTAGAATCCCTCAAAGGTCCCTAGCGGGTAGCCAATAAGGGACACTCTATAGCGTTCTCCGGCCTATTCGAAACCAAGTATAGTTTTTTGTCTCCAACCCACCTTCCCCCCAGTTTTGGTCTGTTGGCATCCGCTGTCAAACGCCGAGTCCCCAAGGAACAAGGGGACCACAACACTGTCTCAACTTGCACTACCCCTCCCCCCACTATCCGTCCAGCCTGTGCCATCAGAGAATCTAAAATGTGATGTATAACCATCAGCATCGTAACGTAACATCGCATCCGAGGCAATACACCGTATTTGGTTATACAAACGGACTGTTAGAGCTGACAGCAGCACCCTACTGCCCGGCACGGACAGGATGCATAGGATAAAGGTTTCATCCGACGACAGACACTATCCGTGCTCAACTCCAGTTCAAGCCAACTAGAAAGAAATCCAGGTCATCCTCCTCCGAATCCCCCTCCGAGGGAAGAACAAGCTTTTGTATTGCATTGAGATGAATTTTTCCGTGAAACAATAAAATAGGTTTAAATATATAGTCTGCAAAGAATACGGTGAAAGCAAACAAATAACCTATACTTACAAAATGTGATAATATTTCTTCCACCAAATACGTGTTGCTTGATGATGCCACCTAGGACGTCAAACTTTGTTTTCAACTAGTTAATACGGCCCGGTTACAGAGATACGCGATCCAACTACGGTTATGCTGTCCCTTGAGACTTATTTAAGATATTTTACTGTTAAGGCATTCAAGGTTTATTAGTAAATAAGAAATGTGAATCAAATGTGAAGTGTGAAACGTACTTTTCTCTGTTTCATATATTTTCAGAGAAACCATTGCAGCTGGACAATTATTACACGGTTTAGGTGGCACTAGTGATATACTACGAACTGAAAGTAACTATTTTACTCTACAGGGCGGTTTGTTTCTGAGCTCTGTAACGAAAGCAGGTAAATGTCTAATTGTGCGTTTAATTAGTGTTATGATTTGCATTCAATTTTAATTTAGTAATAATAACATTTACGTTATTAATTTACTGAAATAATGCGAAGTTTCTCTGTCAATTCCAATTTTATTATTCAACTATTTTGACGGTTCTGACTCAAGATGAAAGCTTTTACCTTAAAGTGAGCAAAACGAGTGTGATTGGTATGAGTAATTCTCAAAAGTAATGACTACATGCGCAGCTCAAACCAAAACTGACTGTTACGCTACGGGGTAACAATTTCAGAGTTTGCGAAACTCCGCCGAAAGTTGAATCTATCGTGCGAAGGTTCGATAGATTCTGAAGCCTTTGCGCGCTGGCTTCCGCGGGACTGCGACGAGGTGGATAGAAATTTTACGCGAGTCGGACGACTAGGCTTATTTCCGGATTAACCGGAACCAGTTTCTAGAAGTGGACTCTAGTAAATTTTCGTCTTGGTTCTTGGTTTGAATAGTCGACTTTACTCGAATCAGGCGACTAGGCTTCTTTCCGGATTGACCGGAACCAGTTCCTAGAAGCGGACTCTAACAAATTCAACCGTTCTCCAAAGTTCCGAATTTTCACTTGAATCAGGCGACTTAGGCTTTTTTTCCGAATGGACCGGAATCAGTTTCTAGAAGCGGACTCTAATGAATGGTTTGACGAAGTGGTTTATTGGTTACCAAGTCGGTTCTTTTATACTAGTTTCGTGTGATAGTATTGAGTTAAAATTGTGGACATTGCATTCTCTGTGTAACCCGTGATTTCATGCTAATAGTTCAGTGGTATTGGCTTGGTTTCGTCCTAACTCTTTATCCAGAACCTTTCTTGTTTATGATAGCGTTGACGCGTTTTCGCATGCTCTGAATTGTTTATGTTTATGTTTCCGCTCAAGCGGTTCTGCACCTATGTGTTTTTGCACGTGTCGCTATGCTTTTGCGGCTATGCTCTCGTTGCGCTTAACGCTTTACTTACACTCCACCGCGCGCTCCTACGCTTAGCGCACTCCGCCTGTTCTTGCGCTTAACGCCTTAACGCTTAGCGCTTGCGCTTACCGCTGTCATCATACATCGGGCCGTTCCAAGCCATTTGTTTATTTTGGCCAACGACGAATATTCCAGTCGATAAGTTACAGTTTCTTTTGGCACAGATTGTGCGTTGATTCAATAGGTTTGATCGTGATTTTTCGTGTTTCGATTTGAATGCTTTGTCCCATGGAATATAAATAATGAAATGCTTGGTTTGATCGTCGCGTTCACAACACTGACAGTGGACGAAGCGAGACGCTTAATTTTTTGATTCCGTTATCCTAAAAGCTTAGCCGTCAGAAATAAAATCCGGTTAATAAAGGAGTACTATTAAAATACGGGTACTATTTTAATCGTGTACTTCAATTTGAATACATATAGTGGAGTATAATT
>KZ069643.1:0-14953 GCA_002091845.1 Anopheles cracens
ACTCATCCACTACAAACCCGGTGCCCGGAGGAGATATGAGCTTCAATATAATCAAAACGCATGTGCATTCGAGCTTCCCGGGCTGAAGAAGCTCTTATCACTATCGGATGGAATTTCGAAACCATTTTGTTGATCCGGGCTTTCGAGAGGGGGGTGGCCCGTGGAGCCGGCCGGCATCTATTCCATCCTCATTTTCTTGCGAGAGCGCTTTTACGTCAACCGATTTTTTATTGGACTGCAGTGATAGTAAATATATTGCATTCGCTTTCGCAACACCTCTCCTCCCTGTGCAAGCCGACCCTCGCCGGATACTTTATCTCTGCCATCAATTCAAATTTATTTCAAGCGGTAGGATTTGTGCGAGAGCTGTGTGTGCCTTTCCCAATCGCAAGAGGCTCCGAAGCGAGTGGAAAGCGTCTTTACAAGCCGAAGTGGCGAAATTGTGTATGTGCATGCGAAAGCACGGTAACTAAATCACCCTGCCCTGGAGCCCTGTTTCCCAGCTGAACGGGGTGCGATTGGGGTTTGATCCGACATCGATCCACGGGAACGACCAATGCAATCAGGTGGAATATGTAATTTTTACTCTGTGGCGAAGAATTTTGACAGGTGAAAAGTGTTAGTTTGATGGACAGCGTTTAACGAGCCTGGGGTTTTGAATTCAATAAGCTTGGCAATGAAGGTTTATCCAGTTCGCGAAGTTTGGGGTGGAATTATTTTATGGTAAAATGAAGTATCTACTTCCTCTTTATTCGAACTGCACCTACAAGTATGCAATCAGTTAAACAGATAAGATAAGCACACTTTGATAAGCTTCATAACAACTGATCATCATCATCATCGGCATCATGTCGGATTTGCCTGCTAGCCTCGTGGAAGCAAAATCGCCCAACAGTTCGTAACACCCGTACGCAAAATCAGTCATCTGCAAAAGAAGCAGATAATCTTCTTCGAGCGACTTAACCGATGTTTTTTTTTTTTCTTCTTCTTCGTGCTATTTGGTTTTTCTCGCATAAAACTTTGCGACCACCCTCCTAAACTCCTTATCCCAGCGGGCACCGCAACGGGTCAGCCCTTTCTTCGGAACGCATCCTCCCATCGATATGCGCCGCGCACAAACGCCCGCAAACTAGAAAGGGCGTAGAGCACAATCTTGAAATCAATTTACATAAAACAAGAAATCCATTTTCTATCCACTCCGACTGGGCGTACGTAAGAGCGAACGTAAAACTTCTCCGTGGCCAAGCCACAGGTTTTTTTTCTGCCATCCTCCCCAAACCATTGCTGCTCTTTCGCTCGCCCGCTTACAGCAAGGCGGTACGTCTGCAAACTCATCCACTACAAACCCGGTGCCCGGAGGAGATATGAGCTTCAATATAATCAAAACGCATGTGCATTCGAGCTTCCCGGGCTGAAGAAGCTCTTATCACTATCGGATGGAATTTCGAAACCATTTTGTTGATCCGGGCTTTCGAGAGGGGGGTGGCCCGTGGAGCCGGCCGGCATCTATTCCATCCTCATTTTCTTGCGAGAGCGCTTTTACGTCAACCGATTTTTTATTGGACTGCAGTGATAGTAAATATATTGCATTCGCTTTCGCAACACCTCTCCTCCCTGTGCAAGCCGACCCTCGCCGGATACTTTATCTCTGCCATCAATTCAAATTTATTTCAAGCGGTAGGATTTGTGCGAGAGCTGTGTGTGCCTTTCCCAATCGCAAGAGGCTCCGAAGCGAGTGGAAAGCGTCTTTACAAGCCGAAGTGGCGAAATTGTGTATGTGCATGCGAAAGCACGGTAACTAAATCACCCTGCCCTGGAGCCCTGTTTCCCAGCTGAACGGGGTGCGATTGGGGTTTGATCCGACATCGATCCACGGGAACGACCAATGCAATCAGGTGGAATATGTAATTTTTACTCTGTGGCGAAGAATTTTGACAGGTGAAAAGTGTTAGTTTGATGGACAGCGTTTAACGAGCCTGGGGTTTTGAATTCAATAAGCTTGGCAATGAAGGTTTATCCAGTTCGCGAAGTTTGGGGTGGAATTATTTTATGGTAAAATGAAGTATCTACTTCCTCTTTATTCGAACTGCACCTACAAGTATGCAATCCGAGAACGGCATTACGGATGCAGTGCTGGCAGTAAAAACTTTGAAAATCCGCTCAAAAAGACCTTCCAGCGCAAAAAAAAAACAACGGAAACAACCGAACGGGATGTTTTGGTGGAGTGGGTGGTTGCTTTGCTCTTCGCTTGGAAAGGTAATTACACGTGGTACGGTGGACTCTCGGCTAACCTGCATTAAAACAAACCACAAACTTGGTTCATCTTCACTATCAACGAGCGTGGCCGGCATCGAATAAAGCGTGACCATAGCGCTCCATTATCCGGGTACAGGACCGATCGATCAGACTTTCCCCTATAACACAAGGCGATAATGCACTCCATGTGCCCGCAACGCTCCATGTGTAAGGTCGGCTGCAAAAAACACAATGCGATAGGTATCTGCAGCCCTTCACGTTTGATCGATCAGGTTTCGGAACGTGCCTGAAAAAATTAAGTTAAAAATAGAACTACTGTAACGATCCGAATCCACACTCCGTGCTGGAAGGTACTCAACGCCCGAACGGAGGTGACGGCGTTCTCGACACTCTGCCCCTTCCCAGTTGGAAAAGGCTAAAAAGCAAAAATAATTGGCCCAATAAGCCGGCAATCACGTACACGTTAGTGGGCCGTGAGAATCCCGTTGCCGGGATCGAGGTTTTTCGGGGCCCATAAGACGACCCGACGTGCACTTTTGCACTTCGACACTTTTGTGCACTCGTTAGTATCTCGCACCGGATGAGGATGCACTTGCCCTATTTGCCGTGTGGAGTACAGTGTGGCTATCTGTGGTTTTCTGCCACTGGTTGGAGGTGATGGTGGTGCTAGGGCTCCCGTATATACATGCGAACTCGAATGGAGTCGTATTATTTATTTATAAGACCACTATAAGACTCGTCCCTCTATGAACTTTTGGAACATCTCTGTGACAGCTGGGTTCTCCACGCCCAAAAAACTACATCCCACAATCTGATTTGACGACTGATGAGGATTTTCTGTATCAATCTATTCATTTGCTGTGCCCTTCCTGCTCGCCATTAGCATCTTCTACGTACAAACGCAAGACCCTAGGTAGAAAAAACACTCCATGAAATGCGCCTAAAAGTTGAAAAAGGTCTTCTCCACTGTTGACAAAACAAGTTAAGCCAACGGGTTGGGATGAAAACAGAAACTTGCCATAATAAGTTCGATCTAATGATTGCTCTCCATTGTGTGTGTGTTTGCTTGCCCGGTTTTTTTTTTCACCAAGTAAAAGTTTTTCCCTTTTCTTTGTCGTTTGAGTTTGAGTTTTATTGCAGTAAATCCTTCAGACGCCAGCGAAGAGCACGGGGCAAACCTTCGCAAACGGCCTATTACACGAGAACGGCATTACGGATGCAGTGCTGGCAGTAAAAACTTTGAAAATCCGCTCAAAAAGACCTTCCAGCGCAAAAAAAAAATGTTGAGTAATTAAAATAAAGCGAAATGGCATTAAAAAAATCAAAGACCTTCACGAGTGTTGCAAAGTTTCAAACTTTGTGTTCGGGAGAAAGAAAGCGAAACAGAAAACCGGGTTGAAGCAGACGTGGCGGGGACATTTTTACAGCGAATATCTGGAAATTCAATTAAAAACAGTCTTGCCGACAGGAATGGCCACACGGGCCCGGAGGGTGCGTTCTTGTGGCGACTCGTACTCGACCAAAGCGAAAGAGAAAGAGCACACCTAACCCCAAAAGGAAACCTTCGCTTTCTTGCAGTCCACACTGGATCAGAAAAGGCTTTCATGCTAGCAGCGAAAGGGAGGACGTTAACCGGGAGTGATGGATAATGAAGGACCCTCCGAGCTGAGGAGGGAAATGATCCAAAATTATGCTAACAAGTGAATTCCATTTTATTTCGATTCTCCGATTTTCTTTTTATGACAAACTGCTTCTTACGGCTTTCCACTCCGTTACTCGTCGGACGAAGGTTTTTCGGAGTTTGGAAAATGAATTTCAAAAATCGTCACCATGACCCCATCCCCAGGTGGCGTAACGACAGACAAAACTTTTCCGAACCCATCGCAAAAGAAGGGAATGGGAAGAGGCGTGAAAAATACGCTTCAAATCCCATCATGTCTTCGCCGCTGAAGGTGAGTCGGAGCGCTGGCTCTTCTTTGTGTCACTATCGGTTAGAAATCGGTTCACTGAAGCAAATGGCGATAGTCAGCTGGAACAATTCCGCCAAGATAAGCGCGACGACTCAAGCCCCAAACCCAAATTCTTGCGCTTGCCTCCTCGACTGGAATGTTGCAGCGCTTCACACCGTGCGAAAGGAAAACATCGGGTCCATCGGGTCCGCGTCCAGTGAAGCTTTAAATTCGTGCTGCACTTCTGCTTTTCTTTTGTGGCAATGCACTGGACCGAGCTTGTACCCTGGTACAGTTAGTTTCACATCCGTTCCGCAAAACACACGCGCACACATCCCACCTGGGGGATATTTGCCCGTTTTTTTTCTTCCCTTCGCTCGCCCCAGTACAGATCGTTAGCCCGAGGATCCAGATCCTATCGAGCGGACACGAAATCGTTAGCACCTGAACCAGCTACGAACTTTGCCACCGGGTGGGCCTTTGTGTGTCACCGGGGCGGTGGAAATGGGCAGGTGGGCAGGGAGCGTGAGTGACTTCCGGGAAGTCATGCATGGTGCGAGTAATGCTTCGTACGGTTTGCCCGTACAGGCCTTGTGTGACCTACCGTCCCTCCTGCAAGGGTGTTGATTGTTCCACCGCCTCCCACGGCCAATGGACGGACCCAGTTCCCAATCGGAGCGGAAGTACGGAAACTCACCGATAAAGCGCCGCTGCTGGTACCGTGGCCAGGATACGGCCCTGGAAATGGGCGCCTCCGACGCCGGGCCCGCATCCACAGTCGGAATTAAACTCCATTTGCGAATGATTTAATAATCAATTTATTCAAATGTATTTAAATTCACCCACGGAGCGTTTCGTTCCGGGCCTACGCCTTCCGAAGAGAAAGGACTCGTGTGTGTGTGTGTGGGTGAACGTGAGCGCATCCGGGACAATCGATTTACGAGTATTAGAGATGGAAATTTCGTACTCGATAAAAGTTAACCTCCGGTGTTGCTCCGAAGGGGGCAGAAATGTGGAACGATTGCAACGATCAAGGTGGTTACCGATCGCGTGGATGACGGACGGAGTGGAGCTGATTTGAAATTGTTTCAAATGAAATCAACCCCATCTAAATGTTTTAACCGAAGCAGATTGCCTTTCTTCAAGTTTCAATAAGTTTCTGGTGACTAAACTTCGAACCACGTGAAAATTCATTAAAGAAAATTGAATTTAAAAATTGTGTGATTAAAAACTATATAATATTTGTATACGAGAAACAGCTGCTTTATAAGTACTTTATAAAGATGCCATTCTTTTGGAAAATTACCATAATTTACACTGGCACAGTCGGGCGCCGAAGTCGTCCCGCCCGGTGGCTTCTGGTCGATCTTTAACCCTTTTGTTTCCTTCGGTACAGTCGTTTGATTTATAATTGTTCGCCATTCGACACCGTCTTGCAGGACAGTGGTCGGCAACCTTGGAGAGCATAAGGAACAGTAAGAAACTGTTTCATTAATTGAAATAAGTCAAAATGAAATTAGGAGATTTATTATTCGTAAATATTGCGAACTTTTTAGTAATAACCAAGCCGGAATAATTTACATAATTAGAACTAGTTAATAATTACACATTATACGTTTAAAAAGCAGTAATAACGAGTTGGTGTTCTGTATATTGCATACTTTTCGGCGTTAATTGCATCAAGCTAAAATTTCGCTAATTAAAAAAAAACGCCTAAATGTATGCAGTACTTCACATGTTTTGTTCGCCAAACCAAATCGATTATATAGCAATAAAACGTCAAGCGAGAACGAAAACTTTTTCATTAGTTTTACCAAGTATTACTTTGATGTCCTGATTCATTTTAAGAACATATATGGCTATAAACAATGCTTTTTTATAGCAAAAATCACTGCAAAACTGTTGTAATTTGTTTAATAAAAAATATGCCGACCACTGTTCCACACGGATGACTTCACGAGATTGTCAACGCACTTACCACTTTGCACTATCCCAATCCCAAAATCCGACAGGACGAAACCGGTTCGGCAGCGAGGGTAGGGAGCGCAGTGTTACACGAAGCGTAACGTAAACCTTATTTCAATAGTTAAATTTGCCGGAGAGCCTTCGCGCACGCTAATTGGATGGGACGCGGCGGGTCGGACGAAGGTTTTTCGGAGTTTGGAAAATGAATTTCAAAAATCGTCACCATGACCCCATCCCCAGGTGGCGTAACGACAGACAAAACTTTTCCGAACCCATCGCAAAAGAAGGGAATGGGAAGAGGCGTGAAAAATACGCTTCAAATCCCATCATGTCTTCGCCGCTGAAGGTGAGTCGGAGCGCTGGCTCTTCTTTGTGTCACTATCGGTTAGAAATCGGTTCACTGAAGCAAATGGCGATAGTCAGCTGGAACAATTCCGCCAAGATAAGCGCGACGACTCAAGCCCCAAACCCAAATTCTTGCGCTTGCCTCCTCGACTGGAATGTTGCAGCGCTTCACACCGTGCGAAAGGAAAACATCGGGTCCATCGGGTCCGCGTCCAGTGAAGCTTTAAATTCGTGCTGCACTTCTGCTTTTCTTTTGTGGCAATGCACTGGACCGAGCTTGTACCCTGGTACAGTTAGTTTCACATCCGTTCCGCAAAACACACGCGCACACATCCCACCTGGGGGATATTTGCCCGTTTTTTTTCTTCCCTTCGCTCGCCCCAGTACAGATCGTTAGCCCGAGGATCCAGATCCTATCGAGCGGACACGAAATCGTTAGCACCTGAACCAGCTACGAACTTTGCCACCGGGTGGGCCTTTGTGTGTCACCGGGGCGGTGGAAATGGGCAGGTGGGCAGGGAGCGTGAGTGACTTCCGGGAAGTCATGCATGGTGCGAGTAATGCTTCGTACGGTTTGCCCGTACAGGCCTTGTGTGACCTACCGTCCCTCCTGCAAGGGTGTTGATTGTTCCACCGCCTCCCACGGCCAATGGACGGACCCAGTTCCCAATCGGAGCGGAAGTACGGAAACTCACCGATAAAGCGCCGCTGCTGGTACCGTGGCCAGGATACGGCCCTGGAAATGGGCGCCTCCGACAGCTCGCCTCGAAGGGCTATTTTTATTCCACCTGCCGTCTCATGCCTCAGGCCTGGCGATCCATTCCGTGCGATGTGTGTATTTCCTCTCGAGTACCACGCAAAAGGAGCTGGAAAACATTTTCCCTTAAAATTAAGTATTTCTTCTTCCCGAACGGACAGCTGAGTGAGCTACGAACTTTGCCACCGGGTGGGCCTTTGTGTGTCACCGGGGCGGTGGAAATGGGCAGGTGGGCAGGGAGCGTGAGTGACTTCCGGGAAGTCATGCATGGTGCGAGTAATGCTTCGTACGGTTTGCCCGTACAGGCCTTGTGTGACCTACCGTCCCTCCTGCAAGGGTGTTGATTGTTCCACCGCCTCCCACGGCCAATGGACGGACCCAGTTCCCAATCGGAGCGGAAGTACGGAAACTCACCGATAAAGCGCCGCTGCTGGTACCGTGGCCAGGATACGGCCCTGGAAATGGGCGCCTCCGACGCCGGGCCCGCATCCACAGTCGGAATTAAACTCCATTTGCGAATGATTTAATAATCAATTTATTCAAATGTATTTAAATTCACCCACGGAGCGTTTCGTTCCGGGCCTACGCCTTCCGAAGAGAAAGGACTCGTGTGTGTGTGTGTGGGTGAACGTGAGCGCATCCGGGACAATCGATTTACGAGTATTAGAGATGGAAATTTCGTACTCGATAAAAGTTAACCTCCGGTGTTGCTCCGAAGGGGGCAGAAATGTGGAACGATTGCAACGATCAAGGTGGTTACCGATCGCGTGGATGACGGACGGAGTGGAGCTGATTTGAAATTGTTTCAAATGAAATCAACCCCATCTAAATGTTTTAACCGAAGCAGATTGCCTTTCTTCAAGTTTCAATAAGTTTCTGGTGACTAAACTTCGAACCACGTGAAAATTCATTAAAGAAAATTGAATTTAAAAATTGTGTGATTAAAAACTATATAATATTTGTATACGAGAAACAGCTGCTTTATAAGTACTTTATAAAGATAAAAATAGATTTTTTTCTTTTCAAACTGCGAGTGCTTCAATAAAAGTCCATATTTCAATCTTTTTGAGCTCAATGTACCAGAATATTATGTCTAAATATCAGTCAGCACCGTACCTGATCGCGTGGATGACGTTGGAGTGTTTTTTGGTGTCAAAAAAGTTTCAAAGTTTTGATTCCCTATTTATTTTCCTTAAGAGTTTTAATCCTTAAGAGAACGCTTTTCAAATATAATATCCTTATTATGTCGTATTTAAGAACGAAATCCTTTCAGGCTAGAATCAATACCAGAACCCGCTACGCGCCACAGTAAATGCATTTCCAAACTCTTCCATTAGCGCAGCGGTAGTGCGCTTTTGCGCTAGTGCACTAGTGCATTTATCTTTTCATTCGTCAAATTCCCGTTCACATCCCGTTCCCGTCCCACGAGCGCAGATAAATGAGCTAAAATAATGCTCAAGTGCGCTCGTGTAGTTTATGGACTTTCGTCGGCAAACGGGCGTCCCGTCCCGTCAGGGGGAGGACCAGCTGGTTGGCAGTGGCCACCTGTCCACCGGTTCGCCCGCAGTGAAATGATGAATGAAAACATCCGCCTCCGGCTAGTGGGTGGGTGGGTGAGCCGGTGCTTCCCGGCGGCCGAGCTTCAGAGCCTTCTCGCATCACATCGTGCGCTTCGTTTGCCCGGAAGCGACGCTAAACCGCATCGTCCATCCAGCCCCGGGACGGTAAGAATTTCCCAAAAGCTATTTTTCAGCGCCCGCCCAAACCGACTCGTGGCAGGACGAACGAGAGGCAGCTGGTGGACGCGGCATTGCAGCTCGCCTCGAAGGGCTATTTTTATTCCACCTGCCGTCTCATGCCTCAGGCCTGGCGATCCATTCCGTGCGATGTGTGTATTTCCTCTCGAGTACCACGCAAAAGGAGCTGGAAAACATTTTCCCTTAAAATTAAGTATTTCTTCTTCCCGAACGGACAGCTGAGTGAGGCAATTCCGCTGACCATCGTTGTGCTAGCGCCGCCGAAAGCAAACAGAATTAGACGGGAATTTATTTTTTCAGGAAATGAAACGATTTCAGTCCGCTCCGAGTCCGGCGGTGATAACTCGCACTCGAGACGAGCGACGAGACTGATGGCCTGGGCAAACAGCTCGGTACGAACATAATTGCTTCGGTCGGCGCGGTGGAAGGATTGCACCGATGAGGGAACGTTATCAAGTTTGATATTCATTTCGGAGTGTGTTAATTTGATCAGCATAGTGGATCGTAGCGGAATGGAATAGTTTGAATATTAATGGTTCTTGACGGACTAGCGAGAAGTCATCAGGCAATGAAGATTTTTTACGAAAACATTAGGAAAATTGTGAAGGAATCGTGGTAAACGATATAGTTGCAGGTAGATCCTAATAATAACTTCCTCCATGGAAACAATCCGAAGCATTTTCTGATGATAATTTATAAAAATCAGGTCCAGCTGATGCAACATTTACATACCTTCAGGCTGATTAAGCTAAATTCCCCGAAAAGTATGCAATCTGCACTACAAAAGTCTTTATTCATCGAATCGGTTTAGCAGGCAAAGATAAATCAATCATTAATTGTTACACTTTTTGTGCAAATTACATTCTTTTGGACTGTTTATTAAAGCTAGCGCCTAAAAGTATTCTATGCGCAATACTCTAGCTTCATCGTTAGGTACGTTTATGATAATTTTCTTACAGTTACACTTGTAAATGGTTTGTTTTATAATTTGTAACACATTTTAACTGGTTTCTGTAGATGCTGCTTGAGGATAACATTATTTGTACTGTTTGAGCTTGAAGTTATACATTACATATTTTCTCATGTATTAAAAAAATACATTAATAAAGTTGTATATAGTGCAGAGTGCATACTTCAATGCATCGTTAGATCTTTACATTTTGCCGTCAAGTATGCAAGTATGCAGTATATTCAAAATACCTTCTAAAACAAACAAAAATATCTTCATGAAACCATAAATTCACCTTATTAATGACATGTTAGCCAGTTTTGATAATATTTCGTGCACACTGTAGCAACCGACGGAGTTAAATATTCTTTCCATGATATGTGTTCCAGTCGTTTTGAAACGGATAGTTCTGAAAAGAAATGAAATAGTTTCTTGTGACTAATTAACAGATCAAAACTATGTAGTTTGTAAAAACACTTAAAAATATGCATATTTGATGGAATTATATTAGAATGGAAAGCATCGAATCGGATAAAAGCAATCGGATTATCAGGTTTTGAGAAGCTTTTCAATTATATCTATTTCGGAATCCGTAATGATCGCTCCACAGCTGCCAGCAAATGAAAGATGCACTTTTCCTGATAAAGGCAAACAATCTCGATTGCATTTTCGTGAAAACTCTTGCGCTATCGTACAAGTGTTCCGAGCTGAGAATCTTCTTCCGGGAACGTATTACCAGCAGCTTTATTTATTCACAATGTTTGGTTTCGTTCCCACCAGCCGGACGATTCACACGAGTCAAACGAGTGAAGGTCATCATTTTTTCATCGACAAATTTGCAACACGTTTGCTTATTTGCTTTAGCAGGCGTGTGGGATGGGAAGTGGGCAGAGGAAAGCTGTTTCATAAAACAGACTGTAGAACCAGCAGGAGTTTAAGTTTTTGCTGTTTTCGTTCCCCGGAAACCGTTTCCATGCAATGAGTTGGCAAGTTCGCTCGATCGAATAAAACTTTGCAAAGCTGTGATGGATACGAACGGTTTGAAAAAACAAAAGCTTAGCCACATCACATCGCAAATCGATCACGGAGAGCAAACGTAAACACTACAAAAAAAAACGCACACGCACACCCAGTAAAAGCCCTCTATACGAGCAGGTAATTTATTACAGCTTTTGTAAATAATGGTACGCTTCACAGTTCATTACGCGCCCAATGAAGCGGCCCACGGTTGCGCGATTTACTTGATGAATTCGATTGGAAAAGCCTCGGCGAACCCGGGACCGGGTGGGCCGGTGGAGGGAAAATATTAATGGTAATAAATCGCAACCACAGCAATGGTATCGGCTTCACGTTCGCCCCCCCCCCCTTTTTTTGCATCAACGTACCGGCGGGAAGGCATAAGGCCAATTAAAATGCAAGCGCGGAAAAGCGGCTATGCAAAATGGAGTTTTTTTCCAACCGTGTCTCGTTGCCATTTTTTTCCTTTGCTCCTATAACTGCCCTATGACAAAAGGGAGCTTTAAACGGTGGGTGATTTTATGATCACGTGCGAGAGTGTTTGTGACTTGTTGATGATTGGTTTTAATGGGCTAGGCGAGCGATAGAATGAACTCATGGGCGTGATAGAGGTAACTTGCTCGGAATAGTGGCATATTACTGAAAGGAATATAACGAGAAGGAGTTATCGTATTTTTATTATTTTTTATTTCACAACAAAGCTAATTATAGATATAAATTGTTTGAAACCAGTATCACGAGGTATTGCATATGATTTATCCAATATTATACATCATCTCGTGCAATGGTTTGCCTACTTTGTCACACAAAATGACATATCAGCCTTGATTTATGCAATTCACAACAATATAAAGAAAAAAATAGATACATTGCATACATTTTGGCGTTAAATGGTTAAATGAGCCTAAAACTAAAAAATATAAACTAAAACATAAGACAATAAAGGCAATGCACTAATTTCAAATTAAAATGGAATGATAAAAATATGTTATTTTTCTCTTAATATTATGAGCGATTCGAATTGAATATATGTAGTGATTATTAGAATTTTGTATATCCTAATACAGTTGGTTTCAAACAGCTTGTTGCAAGATTCTTCTTATGTATTCGCTTCTTTTATGCTATCCTTCACAGCACCATTAAACAAAAAACTACAATCTTGCAAAGAAAAAGGTCGAAATCACAAACTACTTCCATCCGCTTATTTATTTTCTGTATCCCCTTTCACCAAATGACATAACGCCATCCATCAGGTAGCATGCAACGCTTGAAAATGTGTGGAATGCATTATTATAGTGACACAGAACCCCGGGCTAATGGTTCCCGGTGGCGTTATTACGGCGGGGCCAGTAAATACAAATCGTCCAAATAACAAACCACCGGTTGATGGTTTTAATTTGCCACAATTTTGCTTTATCGCGTTGCGTTGCGATTTTCCGTGGTGATGATGAGCATTTGGATAAATTGCATGCGATGCTTGAAAATGAAACCAGAAGCTGACGTGAAGTTTCCTGACACACAGACAATAAAAAATAACAGATTGTTTTGGTATTTGATGCACCACCGCACAGGAGGCGGTCTCGGAGGCCCGGCTAATGATATGTTAGACAGTTTGTACGAGCGTGTTTTTAATGCTAGCCATAGCAAAATTGATATAATTTCTTTGGCACAAAAAGTAATCGCACGAAAAAGAAGCGCTCGTATTCAGTTTTGGCAGCCCGTCTCATCAGACGTGAGGCAAATTAAATCGTTTTGTCATGCCAACGCCATGGTCACAATCGCGGACGATCTGTCCAGCCGAGCTCGATTGCTGCAATTAGTTCGGCAGTCGCAAGAAATGTGGCCATGTTCTCAGCGACAAATCGTCCGCTTCCTGCATGGACATGCAGGAAAAAAAACTTGACCTCCCCCTCCCCCCCCCCCCCCCCTTTTTTTGCATCAACGTACCGGCGGGAAGGCATAAGGCCAATTAAAATGCAAGCGCGGAAAAGCGGCTATGCAAAATGGAGTTTTTTTCCAACCGTGTCTCGTTGCCATTTTTTTCCTTTGCTCCTATAACTGCCCTATGACAAAAGGGAGCTTTAAACGGTGGGTGATTTTATGATCACGTGCGAGAGTGTTTGTGACTTGTTGATGATTGGTTTTAATGGGCTACGCGAGCGATAGAATGAACTCATGGGCGTGATAGAGGTAACTTGCTCGGAATAGTGGCATATTACTGAAAGGAATATAACGAGAAGGAGTTATCGTATTTTTATTATTTTTGATAGTTGGCATGCTGTTGTGACGGCTGGGAGGGAAGCGAAAATGGGACTTAAATCCTTAAGATGATGAATGGGGATTGCGATCCCGGGGACCGGAGTCATATCTTATTCGGTATTGGATATTTTTTGCTCGAAGGACATGCTTCGAGGATCTAAAGACTGTTACGCTTCTAGAGGAAGCATTGTGAAACATATCTTCCCGGTAGCATCGGTTGTGGAGGGCCGTGTAAGTGAAAGCCGTGCTCAAGATTTTCGTACGAACCGGATTGTGGATTTGTTTATTCATGTCAGCCCATTTTATCTGGCCATTGTTTGCTCCGAGGGACGCTTTCTTGGTGTGGGCTGGTCTGGTCAAATAGATACACTGTGTCTGGAAAGTTTATCTATCCCGAAGTTGTCGAACTCACGAAGAAAAGGTAGAGTATGTAAATGAAAACGGTATGTTTGCTTGTTTGGTGTAGAACGGAATTTCCTTACGATCTTTAGGTATTATAGTTTCTGTTCGCAGGTGTGAGATTACGAAAATATGGCACTAAGTGTCCGTATTGTACGAAAAGATTTATAGCTGCTACCTTGCACATAAGTTCAAGATTTATAGGCTACTTAGTAAGACTATGAAGTTTTTTAATCTTTGTTATTGATTTATCTAGCTAGAAAAAAATATACTCATAATAATTTAACGTAATCTTACATATAGATGGTTTTACCATACAAAAACTAAACAAATCCATCGTTAATACAGATATAAATGAATAATCCGTGCGAATTGCATACTTTCCGGCTGAATTTTCAAATTATGCGCCCATTACTATGCAATGTTAATGATACATCTCCTCATTAATGATACGTTTGTTAGAATACATGTTTGAAAAAATACTCTCTCAACCATACATATTTTTTTGTCTAGTCAAAATCTTTCGATGAAGTTACATATTGGCTCTTATAGAACATTAGGTATTTCAGGTCAAACTCATTATTCAAACGAGTTCCAGAGTGTTTGCCCCTTAATATTACTCAATGTCACTAAGAACAGCCTATAGGCGTGTATAAGTGCAGCTTTAATTACAAACTTTAATCTAATTGCAGCTCAAGGATACAAATAAAACTTGAAATTCGATCCAAACTCGATTGCAAGATCGCTCCGCCAAACATTTATCTTAATGCACGTCCGGAAAAACAATACCAGCAATCAAGCTGCGTAACGCAGCGGGCAGTAGCAGCTCGAGCGTGCGAGCACTCGTTAACAAAAATTTAATAAACTTGTTACAATTTTGTTAATTTTAATTACTGCACGCTGTGCAACATGGCAACGGCGACGTCGGAATCGTCCACGTTTCCCAATTAAAACGCCCGTCGGAAGTCATCCTCGTGTCAGACGCCCCGCGTGTGGTTAGAATCGTTTCGTACGAGCGTCCGATGCGTCACGTGCCGGGCAAGACGCATAATTTCTCATCAATAACGTCTGACTAGCGTCGGGGACAGGGTAGGTCCCGTGCGGAGTCATTAATGATTGCGGACGGCTGCAGTGCTTCTTTTCGGGGGATGTTCGATGGAAAAGGAGCGACTCCACAAACAGCTCATTAAAATGTCGATGAGTGTTGATTGCGGGCTCCTTGCTGCTGCTCCAGGCCGGCCGGGAACGGTGTGCTGCATGCACCGAGTCAGTTCCTGAGCATGTAATCATCATGTGAGTA